>CAUYRT010039617.1:0-81929 GCA_963574885.1 Lepilemur ruficaudatus | reverse complement strand
TCACTCTGTTGCCTGGACTAGAGTGCCGTGGCGTCAGCTTAGCTCACAGCAACCTCAAACTCCTGGGCTCAAGCAATCCTTCTGCCTCAGCCTCCCAAGTAGCTGGGACTATAGGCATGCGCCACCATGCCCGGCTAATTTTTTCTATATGTATCTTTAGTTGGCCAATTAATTTCTTTCTTTCTATTTATAGTAGAGACGGGGTCTCACTCTTGCTCAGGCTGGTTTCGAACTCCTGACCTTGAGCGATCCGCCCGCCTCGGCCTCCCGGAGTGCTAGGATTACAGGCGTGAGCCACCACGCCCAGCTGCATATACTTCTAAAATTACTAAATTCACGATTACTGGAAGCCAAAAACTTCACTAGTACCCTAGTTTGTTGGGGTTTTTTAAAGTACATCTAATTATTTGGAGCTTAGCCTTCATTTTTAGTATGACCTTATTTTTATAAGCAAAGACATTGAGTTGTTTGTTATAAAAAGCTGCCAAGGGGTGTGTGAGTCTTTCTTAAACTCTGAGTTTAACATACAATAAAGAAAGTCTACAGCAGTAAAAAACAATTAATCCAAAAAAATAGAAAAATCACTATGATACAAAAGAAAGGTAAATAATTATTATTAAATAATAACATATGTTTATAGTTAAAGTGTAAGTCAAGCAATATATCAATATATATCAATATGATATATTGATTGATATCAATATATCAATATGATCTATATCAGACACCAGACAATGTAAGATTTTGTTGCCAGCTTTTTAAAGCACTTTAAATACTATTAGAGTTCAGGATTTTGCTCAACAGCTCTTTGGTTGTTTAACTCTTCTGTCTTACAAATGAACCCAATTAAAGAACACTATTAATTGTTGCATTTCTGCCATTTTATTTACAAGGCTTTACCAAAGCCAGTACCACTGAAGAGAAGACATTTTTTTTCGCTCCAAGCAGCTGGTCATGGAGAAGGATTGCTCCCTCAAGAACCATAAAATTCTTCCATTTGACAGCCAAGCAGAAAAGGTGAGAATAAAATAAACAGCACTGCTAACAGGAGCTGTCACCATGATGAATGCTGATGAGGAGTAATTAATGCGGATTCTTTTAAGCAAAGCCCAGAGGTCTGAGCCAATGCCCGCTGACTTAAAGATGGGGAGGCAGGAAAAAGGACCAAAGAGTGAAGAAACCGCTCAGAGAAGATACTGCTTTTTGGATTTCACGTACAGCCATGAATCACTTAATAATGGAAATACTTCTGAGAAATTCATTGTTAGGCAATTTTGTCAGTGTGCAAACATCACAAAATACAGTTATAGGAACCTAGATGGTATAGCCTTCTACACACCTAGGCTATGTGATATAGTCAGTCTATTGCTCCTAGGCTGCAAAACTGCACAGCATGTTACTGTAGGCAATTGTAACACAATGGTAAGTATTCGTGTATCTAAACATAGAAAATGTACGATAAAAATACAGTATAAAAATTAAAAAGTGGCACACCTATATAGGATACATAGTATTAATGGAATTTATAGGACTGGAAATTGCTCTGGATGAGTCAGTGAGTGAGTAGTGAGAGACTGTGAAGGGCCAGGACATCACTGTACACTACGGTAGACTTTATCAACACTGTGCATTTAGTCTACACTAAATTTATCTTTTAAAAAAGTAATTGTGCTATGATGTTACTATGGCCTCATGTCACTAGGAGATGGAAATATTTAAAATCTATGGTACCACCCTCCTATAAGCAGTCTGTCATTGACCAAAGCATTGTTATGTGGTACATGACTGTAATTTATCATTTCAAACTTAACCTCTTTCTCTTCTTAAATTGATTCTTCACTAACAACAGATTGTGTGGTCATTTTAGAACTGTTAGGTTATTGGTTTCTAATGTTTAATATGGTTGTTCTTTATAATCCTTTGCTGAGATGCTGAATTCCAAAATTCAAGGAAAATAAGAACCTCTCTGTAGGAAGGAGGAAAGAAAAAGGAAGGAGAGGTCTGGGTGGAGCTGGAGCCCATTCCTCTAAGTGAGGTGTCGCAGAAATGGACAAACAAGCACCACATGTACTCACCATCAAATTGGTACCAAGGGATCAACACTTATGGGCACATATGCAAGGGGGCAAATTCACAACTAATGGGTGTAGAGCACTCTGTCTCGGGGATGGGCACGCTCATAGCTCTGGCTTGGGTGGTGCAAAGGCAGTATATGTAACCGAAATGTGTGTACCCCCATAATATCCCAAAATTATAAAAAGAAAAAAAGATGTCAGTGCCACAGGTCTACAAACAGCCTCCTACCCAAAAGATTCTCTTGACCACTGATGCCATAAATTCCCCTCTACTATCTAGCTTCAACAGAATCCTTTTCGGTGATTGTAAGTCTAAAGAAAGCTGAGACCTAAAACTTTTAAAATAATTGCCCCATCCTCTGTGAGAGCCTTGTTATTAGGTTTCTTTTCTGTACATGCTCGTGTGTGTACAGTGATATGGAAATTTTTTTCATGTATTTGCTATTATTAATATTATTACTATGGTAAATTTCCTGTTCATACCTTTTGATAATTTTTTTAATAGTGGTAATTTTTCCTAAATGTTATTGACTGAACCAATATTGCCCAGTATCAATAATGTGCAAGGTAATGTTTTAGGAAACAAAACAGGGAACAAAAAGAATAAATTTTATGCTTTCATGATATTTATATTTTTAAAGAATGTTATAATTATTTCTTCTTCAGTTTGGTACTTGACATTTCAATGTTGTCAATGCTATTTTACAAAGAAAGTTTTAATATTTATATAAATAAATAAACTTTTTTGATTGTGAGTCCTTGTCACATTGAAATTCTTTACCACATTAATTGTCACATTAATTTCTTTACCATGAATTGTATTTAGCCATGTATAATTTATTTATTTAGTTATGTATCTGTATTTTCTTTTAAACATTTAATTTAAAATTTACTTTGGTACATGAATGAGATTTTTTTAAGAAAATTATTAGACATCACAATATACTGATTATCATTTCCATTTCTTGAATTCGGTTCCATTTAAAAAGTGTGTTTCAGTATTGTCAAAGATTTTTACTGATCTTTACAATGTTTTCATTGATTGGTACACATTGATATTCACTTTGTTAGCTGATTGATCTATTATGGTGAAAGTGACCTTTTAAAAAAATCTACTAAAGCTTAAATTAGGAATTCATCAAATATTTCTCAAGGTAAAACCTATTTTTTGATCTCTTTAAACATATAATATTTATACCTGTTTCCTTTGTGTCCTCATAGCTTGAGAGCTCATTTATTTTTATCAATTAATAATATTCAATTGTCTGGATATATCACCATGTATTATCCATTCACCTATTATACTAAAGGACTTGTGGTTGCTTCCAAGCTTTAGCAATTACGAATAAAGCTGCTATAAACATCCATGTGCAGATTTTTGTATGGACGTAAGTTTTCAACTCCACTGGGTAAATAACGAGATGCATGATGGCTGGGTCATTTGGTAAAAGTGGTTTAGTTTTGTAAGATAATGCCAAACTGTATTCCAAGGTGTATTTCAAATGAATGAGGGTTCCAAATGCTCCACATTCTCATCAGTTTTGGGTGTTGTCTGTGGTTGGAACTTTTGCCATTCTAGGAGGTCTGCAATTGTATCTCATTCTATTTATTAGCAATTCCCTAATGACATATGATGTTTAGCATCTTTTCACCTGCTTATTTTCCATCTGTCTTTGGTTAGATGTCTTTTGTCCATTTTTTAAATTGAGTCATTTGTTTTCTTATTGTTGATTTTAGAAGTTATTTGCATATTTAGGATAGAAGCTCATGGGGGGGTGGTATTTTGTGTTTCAAATATCCATTCCCAAGATTTCAACATAGAAATATCAAATAGTCTGGTGGACCTGTGGGTATGTGGGTATGTAGTTCAGGGAAGAAGTCTTAACTGGCGATAAAAATGTGGGAACCATCAGTCTTTACCTGATTTTTAAAGCCAGGTAACCAGATAAAGTCATCAAATGACCAAACAAAGGACAAAGACACAAGCAAACTAAAGACTGAACCTCAGGGCATTCCAATATTTAGAGGTCAGTAGCGAAGTACCCAGCAAAAGAGATTGAGAAGGAACAACCCTAAAAGAAAGGAAAACTTAGAATGTGTGGTGTCTGTAAACTAATTGAAGCAAAAGAGAGAAGAAAAAGCTCAAGTGTGTCATGTTCCTGTTAGTTTAAATAGAAACATGAGAGACAGAACAATTGTATTTAGTAAAATGTGAGTCACTAGTCTCGATGAGTGCAGTTTTCATGAAGTTGTGTATGGAAACCCTGTTCGATCTTCGTTCTTAGGAGAATGAAAGAAGAGTATTAGGAGACAGAGAATGAAGGAGTTTTGCTCTAAAAGAGCTGGAGAGAATGATGATGGAGGTAGGGTGCAGAGGGGGCATTTTTAGGAGAAGGGCAGTTATGGAGAAACAAACCACCTGTTTATATGCTGGAAGTAGGAAGATCATCACCCGAGAGAGTAGATGTATGAAGAGGTATCAGAAAAGAGGAAAGAATGAAATAAGCCTGCAGTAGAGCAGGAGAATGAGTGGATTTAGAACTACGGTATGGTTTCTGAGCAGGTTGAGGATTGTGAATTATACTAAGAGCTAACAGAATGACTGCTTTTCTCCAGCCATGTTTAACTGCATTGGTTCAGGGATGGAATGGGTGGAGAGTTGTGAGTGTATTTGAGTAAAAATAAAATAATAAAAAAATATATGTAAAAAGTGAGGGCAGCTAATTGATTGGAGTTCCTGGTGTAGGCATCAGAGTAATCTTAATGAATTTACCGTGGGATTTAAGCTGAATTAAAAGGGAAGCCAGGGTCTGAGGGATGAACAGTCCCTCTTTGCTCACAAATACTGAAAAAATAGTGCAACCAGTGGACTAAGATCCCAGGTCTAGTTGGAAGATTACTGCTATCAACAATGGCGCATATTTTATAGTTTATTGGAGTTTAATGGAGTACTTTATAGTTTATTCATTATTTTAAGATTAACAGAAATGTTTTGAATAGGGTTCATCTGTTTTTGACTTTTTTTTTTTTAGTTTTAGTATACCTATTCTTCAGAATTTATTCCACAACATTGAGAAGGATGGAATCCTTCCGAATTCATTCTACAGAGCGAACATCACTTTAATTCCAAAACCAGGAAAGCATGGAAACTACAGTCTTTTATGTCTTTGTTTTTCCTTCTGTGAACATTAGTCAACCACAAGGTCAACTCCTCCCCTTCTGGCTGCTTCCCCAGGTCTACCCAAGTGCAGGGCTTCCCCGTGGGAGGGGTCCCTCATTGCTCAGATCTGGGAGTGATCCTTGGTTAGGGCCCAGGGGGATGATCATGGCTCAGCAGGATGTCCCTTGTGCTGGGTTTGCATCAGTGCCACTACTCCTTAGCTTGGCTGCTTCTGTCAGTCACTCCAGCCACTCATCCCGCCTGTTCAGTCCTTGAGGCTGGAGAGAAGGACCTGTAGGGCCCAGGTCTGGGTGGAGGCTGACGATGAGCCAACTGACCTGGTGCCATCCCCAAGAGAGCACTCTCCGGCCTGCGGCTGAGACCCCCTCCCTCAGGGAAGCCTCCTCCTCCAGCGACTGCTGCTCAGAGTGTGCCCCTGAGTAAATCTGCAGACTGGAGCACAGCTCCAAGACAGCAAGTGTTAGGGTCTCCTCTCCACTTGGGTTTGTCACCTTGGTCCTGCATCAGCCCCTAAAGGCACTTCTTGGCCGTGCAGTGGCATGAGGAGGACTGAGCCCAAAGAGTGACACCCACCCTGGTTAGAGGGAAACCCACCTGCCCTGACAGAGGCAGACAGTCCGGGAGAGCTATGCTGTGGTTGCGCTGGAACCATTCCTCCAGCCAGCCCCCCAATCCCATTTCCAACAGCCTGCAGCCTCCCTCCAGACCCCCAGTGACAAGGCAGCCCTGCTCTACTTCAGCATTTGCCAATGTTGCGGGCAGTTTATCATCCTCCTGTAGACATCTCAGGGCCCCTGTGAGTGCAAGGCTGAGGGCAGGGACATTGAGAAGCCTTGTCCGAGAAGGCTCTCCTTTCCTGTTCCAGCGGTGCTGGCCCTGGGCCCTATCAGAGTATTGCTTAGCAAAGTCGCCTCACCCTTGCCAAGGCAAACAAACTGAACACTTTATTATAACGTGCCCTTGACTCTAAGGAACATTCCCCCCGTTCTGAGTGCAGCTGCAAAGCTGATAACTTTCAGCTGGGACTGGCCCCCACACGATGCTTACAGGATTCTGGGTTTTTTAAATCTCACTGAATGGCCTGGACAGACATTGGCATTTCTTATGATTTCTCTTTGCCTCTCTCTTTCTTCAGATGTAAGAGTGAGAATTCCTGGCCCTAGTTTCTTTGCTCGTGCATTTAGTAAACTGGCTGTTTAATCTTATTTTATTTTATGTTTTGTTATTTGCAGTTAAGTAGGTGACACCAGTCCTATAAACAGAAAAATATTTTGGCTGCTGAAAGAAATTTTTTTTCATTTCTACTACTTGGTCTTTGTTCTTTCTTCCTCCCCCACCCTCTTCACCACCAAAAAGTCTGTAACACCTGCCTGGTTTGGATCATAAAGTTGGTCACGTGGACTGTGCTTACAGCCGCTCTGTCAGTGTCTCAGCCGTGTGTCCTCATGGCTCCCTAGGTAAGCTGTTAGTCAACGATCTGCTTAGGACAAGAAGCCTGCAATCATCCCCGCAGCCAGCTGATCCCTAAAGCTTTTGCTCTTAAATGACAACCACCAGCACAATAACAACAGCCAAGCTCAAAGGGGCTGAAGATGAGCTCTCCGCCTGTGCCACTGGCTCCCACCAGGCTGGATTTATAGCTCTCGTGAGCTGGCCACTGAGAAAGCAGGGTCCCTTGGCAGGATGCTCTTGCGCTGGACCAGAGCTTCTCCTCTGAAGCAGGAAAGACAAGGGAAAAGACATAGAAATGCCGCTCGGAGTCACCAGTCTCACCAAAATGTTCCAGAGGCTCATGCAGTTTCCAAATTCCTGGGTTTTTCTTAAGGATAAAGAAATGCTAAATGTAGATCAGCAGAGAAACAGAATTCAACGCAGGCCCCATTTCTTTCCTCCCCCTGAGCCAGGCTGTGTAATTTTGTGTGCATTTTCAGTTTAAGATATCCCACATGTGAAAGTGGTTAGATTGTAAGACAGACAACATATCTGGTTGAAAGACAAATGACATTTTCTGAAAGGAACAGCTGTGATCTACTTTGTGGTACTACCTGGCTCAGAATATAATAATTCTCACTATCGCCTGTGATTATGTCAGAAAAGTTTTCCAGATGCCATTTTATAGCTATAAATTTACCTTAAAGGGGTGAAATTTAGGGGAAATTCTTAAAAAGTTTTTAAAACAATTTCCTTCAAAAATTGAAAGAAAAATACCCCAAGTCATCTGAAATATATTTTCTCCCTTTACAGTTTTCCCTTTATAATTCTCTAAATAAAATCTGGTTATTAAGTGAGTAAAACATTGACTACATAATTTATCTTGCTATCCCCAAATAAAGTGATTGTAAATCTGTAAAGGAGACTGAAAATTAATATTTTATATATTGCAATGTCTATATTTTGTTGCTTCCTTCTTTCTCATAGATTCCAAATTTGTACCCCAAGGCCATCAAAAATTCCCCAATTATTATACCTATCATCACAACTAAATAGAAACTCAGGACTGAATGAGTATAGAAAAAAAAACGCTTTGATGAACTGTCAAAAAATAAAAAGTAGGAATTAAGGTTGGTCAGTCTGGCCCCTACCAAAGTGTGGATGTGAATTTTAGAAAATACGAGATTTCTTTCCTGCCAAGCACAGTCCTTTAAGCCCTGATGGCTCTGATGATTGACAAGAAAGAAAAGGTAGCACAGGACATGGGGTGGCTCTTTGAAACTGGCTGGTGGTCTGGGGCATGTTTTGGCAATGTCCTGGACATATCTCCCAGAGCCTCATTTTATTCCTTTGTAAAGTGAGGATAAAAATCTTTCACAGGTCTATCATGAGGTTTAGAGATAATATATTTAACACACCTATCCTGTACACCAAGTACCAGGGAAGTACTTAATAAATGGCAGCTTTCATGATAGTCATGACTTTGGACACAAAAACAAATCAATTCCGTCTTGACCACAAGCTGCCCCAGAACCTGCCCTTTGAAAGCCCTGTTTGCTCTAGGATGAGGGACCTTTGCTAGTCATTCTCAGAATATAAAAACCCTGAGGGCAGAGACTCTATCTACCTGGTTTGTTGACTGACAATTGCTTTGCTTAGCAGCCAGTGAAACGGCTCTCAAAAATACACTTTTTGTACAGGATAGTCTAATTTCACTTAGTGAGTTTTTGTGCTGCAAGGAAATTGAGATTCTCTTATGGACATATTATCCAAGAACAAAGCTTTTCTTAACAAGACTGTCCTGGCAGCTGAAGGGAGTGTGGGACTGAGGGAAGAGCCCAGAGTTTCTGGGCATTGACACGAGGTGTCAGGACATTAGGAAGGTACTTCCAATTCTAATGCTAAGAATGGTACCTTGCCTTGGTACAGTGCTCTCCAACTCAGAGAGACCCTAGGCATGCCTGGCCTGGCTGGATCCTCCCCTATGAGATGCCAGGCCAAATAGCACCAGTCCCATTTTATAAGAAGCCAACAGTTTAAAAAGTTAACAGATTTGCCCAGGATCATACAGATGAATGGAGGTAGGATTAGAATTCCAGATCTTTCCTTTGCAGAGAACTTCATCTTCAGATCTTTTGTCCTTCTTGTACTGTTCATAAGGCTGTACTTTTTCCTCCCAATTTTTAACTGTATAACACTAGCAAATTCTATGTCTCAACACACAGGTCTGGAGGTGAATTCTGTCTATACCAACTTGTGTAACTTGGGGCAATTCACTTAAGCTCCCTGAACTTTAGTTTCTTCATTACATAGGAAAAATAAAGATAGTAGTGAAAATTATGAAGATTAAAGGCAATAAATGCAAGTGAAATTATTAGAATGGTATCTGTGCTCGTTCTTGCCTTTGGAGTAACTCTTCTTCCTTGTACATAATAAATCTTTGATGTTTAAATTCCAACAAATAGTGATCCCTAGTAAGGGACTTGAAGGCTACAGATATTCAAAACATAGGAGATGACTGGTAAAACCATGTTTGAGTCATATTGTAAGAATATATTTAACATTTGCATTTCCAAGGAAAATGATACATTATCCATTTGGCGTGTAAAGTAAGAAGACAGCCTTAAGGCCTGTTTGGATGTTATTAATATCAATGCATATAAAGAAGCACTTGCAAGACCTGTCTGTCCTGTTCTGACTTCAGCCTACACGCCAGTGTCTTTTCCATTTTCTCCATGAAGATTTAAACAAAACCAAACAGCCAATATTTACCAGGGACATAATCTCTCTTTCAGATTAATTGCCTTTAACTTTCAGTGTTTCGGATAGTAAATACAATTGCAGTGTTTGGCACATCTCAGAGGCCGCAGTCAAATCCAGTAATATTCTTTGCAGGTCTTTCTAAAACTTTTTGCCCTTAAGAGGGTGAGGCTACTCAGTTCCAAATGTCTGATATCAAATAACAATGAATGGGCAAAGAAAAAGGTATTTGGAGACATGACAAGGTGAGGTCCTTTCATTCCTTGACATCAAGACCTGTGTTATCATAGACATTAACCTTTTTAGTTTCAAAGTTGGCCAGTTACCTAATCTATTCTGGAAGACAGCCTTAACTCTCCAATATTGGCATCAGTAGAACCCGGACAAATGCACAAAGACCTCTAGATCAAGAGAGGGTAAAGTATTGTAGTTAGGACCAGAGACTCTGGGGCCAGATTGTCTGGGATCATTACCAGCTGTGCGGCATTGGACATGTTACTTAAATTAATTTCTTTATGCTTCAGTTTCCTCATCTATAAGGTGGAGATGATAGTAAGAGAAACTACCAACTGCTTTTCACAGGTAATTTATATATTTTCATTGAGAGATCTTTGGACAAATATGGTGTGGTGGTCATTAGCATTCAGGGGGATGAGTGCAACATAAAAAATCTTGGCCTTTTAATCAAGAGACCTGAGTTCACATTCTCTGTTGACTGTGACTTCCCCAAATCACAGATCAAACCACTTAATACAGCATTCAAGGCTCTTTACAATCTGACCCCAACCTACTTTTCTGGTCATACTTGCTGTCACCTCCTACTTCTCTTTGTGCTCTGCCCAACAGACTATTTGCAATTGCCTATAGTACCAGGAACACCAACTCACTGTAAGTTTGTGTGTGCTATTTCCTCTGGCAGGATTGCCTCCTTTTCTCTTCCAATGTGTTCGTTAACTGCTGCCCCTTCTGGCCGTGACTGTGTTACGGCTGTCTCCTCCGCTAGACTGTGCTTAGAAGTGCAGAGAATGGTCGCCTTTCATACTGGTGTCTGGTATAGTGCCTGGCACATTTTGGGCAGACAACACTGTAAGTGATTGAGAGACATTAAGAACGGTGAACACGGCTGGTGCCTCCTCCAGGAAGCTGAGGGGCTGGAGGGGAAAGTAAGTCCCTGGCCTGCTGCTCGCCCCACCGTGGACGAGGCTGAGGTGGAGTTTCTGGCCTAGAAGGAGCTAGTTACCAGTATCCTTAGCTAAAGTTTGGACAAGATCTACCTCATTGCGGGGGCAGGGGAGACCTGGGGTCTTTTAACCCTGGTTTCCCAGTGGAAGTGTGTCTCCGGTTGGCAATTTAACCTGAAACAAAGAAATGTCAGTTGCTCCCTCTGGAGTGGATGGATGTAGAAAAGTTAGAGAAGATGAGAGATCATAAACGAACAGAAGAAACTTTTACCCCAATGCCTAGCCTTTAGTACATGGAAATTACCAACTCCTGCTAAATTGTGCTTCAGAAAACATCTCAAAAGCAAATGAGACCCGGACCCTGGTCTACAGGAGGCTTGTTGGGGGATGTGTGAGTGCCCAGGACATGACAGAGGTACTTGTTGTTCTGGAGCTTCAGAAACGTGTTTGAATGTGTGAAAAACGTGAGTAATGGTGCAAGGAATGGGTTCATGGTATTGTTGGAGAAGCAACAAGTTTGTGATTAGTGCTTGACACTCAGCTTCCTGGAATGTTGTTCAATTCCCATCTGTTTCTTCTGGAAGCCAGATTTTCTTTTATGAGAGAAAGAAAAAAGCTTTAGGCAAATAGATTATACCTAGAAGAGCCTTACCTCTCCTGCATGAAACCATCATGCACGGGTACGTGTTCAGGGACAGTTAGGTATGGGTACGTGGCAGTGGTGACTGGCTGAGGGCTTCTTTCCCCTTCTTGATCTTGATTTCTGGGGCTAAATTTCCTTCCTCCCACAGAGGTTGCTCACAGAGCAGGAGGGCAGATGGAGCAGCCAGTGATGCTGACCATGGCTTATCCTCTCACCCCAATCAACAATAAGAATGAAATCAACTCCTCCCATCAACAAAAAAGAATGGTGATCATAATAATGTCTCCTTTCACTTTAGAAAATTATGTGAGAGCATCTGTTTGAAAGTAAAGTAATAATCCAACATACACTAACAATGAAGTCCTCACTAAAGACATGAATGTAATATAGCCATAGGCCATTCTTATACTCTTTTGAAAGCTTGAAAAAGCATTCCAGTGGTGATTGTTTGGTGTCCCTGAAAATGTCAGAGCAAATTCTTTTGTATTAACATCTGTCCTCTGACAAATGGGTCATGTTGCATAACGACCCCATTATTGGCCTTGTTCCTAAATGTTATAAATCCCTGATGACTTGCCATGGTCAACTGTGTCTTGGGTAGATTTTGCTCCCATAGGGCACTGGGGAGAGGAGAAGTTCTGAGCCAGCCATTTCTTTTATCTGGCATTGAAAGGGACACTTACCAGGCCACCTTGCTGACATGTTGCCTCAAATGCTTCCTTGTTTGAGAACGATTGTTTTAGAAAGACTGAGCTGATCCTTTCCTATAGGCAGTGGAGAAGTGAATGGATTCTTGTGTTCTAGAACATGGGCTGTTGGCAAAATCCTTTAGATACATTTAAATATCTGGATATGCGAGAGGTGATAGTGGCCACAGTAGGTGTCTTATTCATCAGAACATTTTGTTGAGTGTATAATTAGCAAGACCTACTGGTTGGAAGAAAAGAGACAAGGAAACAAGATTTCTTGAGCTTTCTATCATTACAGCCAGGGAAAGATAGTTGGAATCATGCTGAGTCTGATATCATCACAGAGAGGCAGACATCATCCTGTTGTGCCGGAACTTTGGACCCAACACCATTCTGCCCACCTGAGGTCTGATGTAGAGAGGTATAGAAACCTACTAAATGAAAATTCCAGTGTCTGGAGGTATTAATACAGCTCTGATGGGGCTCTGTGCTAGTCTAACACAGCTTTGCTGGTAGCTTATCAAACATTCAATAAAGAGAGCAGTAATTCATCTGAAGCAAGCAAAGTGTTACTGGGACTAACTTATTTCTTGAATATGGTTTCCTAATAGCAAAGCTCCTCTTGCTATTTAGTGGGAGAACATGGGAATTTTGAGCCTTTACCAAAAATTCAGAATAGTGTAAAGCTATACTGAATATTCTGGGTAGGCAGTTGAGCTTTCCCTATTCGAACCTTGATCTTTGTTTGGTATCCTTGGTGTTGCAAGTCAAGATTGAGAAAGTCAGATTGATTTTTGTTTCTGAGGGTCACAGTGGTCACCACAGAGAACAACAGGGCTCTAATTTTTATTGGCAGATAAAAGGAAAATCAACAAGGGAAGAAACATATGTGTTTCTTAGAAATATTGTTATCTGGCGCAATTTTTTCATGGTACTTAAGGGAGTACATATTTCAAAGGCTAATAGAGTGAGACTTTTCATTCAAAAAAAGGACAGAATTTAACTTTGTCATCTTACTCTTAGGTTGGAAGGTATCCTCAACTTAGAATACATGACACATACTCAGTCGAGAAGATGAGATGTTTAGCTACGTTTTAAATCTTATGCTGAAGGTGGGCCTCTTTTCTGAGGGAACAGGCTTTGGGATTTCTCATAAGGAGCAGAGGTTACTATACTGAAGACTTAGCCTTAGTGTCTGGGCTAGTTACTATTATTCTTCAAAGACTCTTATCTCACCTGTCTTATTACCCCCTGCCCCATGGAATAATGCAACCTAATTCCAGAGTCAGAGGCTTTCCTGGTAGACATAAAGGACAAAATTTTAAGAAATAGAGAAAAAAATACATTTGTATGAGAATCAAAGGATTTTTAAACAATACAAGAGACTCTTCACAAATTCTAAAGATGGGATTCACCAGTCCCACCCATGATAATGGCGGAGATAGGAGAAAGACCTTAAATTACCAAATGCAAATGATTATGTTTTATATATCTCTATATGTCCACTTTCTAGTAAGGCACCTGATATATCGTTGGGTCTCAATAAATATTAGTTGATAACACCACATCTTCTGAGACATACACCTAATCACTCTTTGAAGAAAGTAACAAAAATATGGTTAACTAGCTTCCTGCCACCTTTATACCCCAGGACATTTGGTTGTCTGTTAAAGGCTTTTCTTGGTGAGAGAGCACTTCAAAATGCAAAAGTCTGCTAGAGAGCTCATTATGTGTTTGAATTTCTTTATGCATGTAAACTAGAGAAACATGCCATTTGTTCGTACAAACATGGACTTGATTAAACGAGGAATGTAGCCAAGATTCATGGGAAAATATGTAGGATGATAAATCTTAAAAGTGGAAAGGACTTAAGAAGACATTTATTAGATTTCTGGAAAGAAGTCCCTATTTTCAACTACCTTAAAGGACATGAGGTTGGGGAGGAAGGAGAAGGAAAATTCTAAACAATACCAAAACCCAAGACCCAAACTTAGTCCTATGGCCAGAAACTTGGAAGACCCCTATAGCACTGAATTGAAAATGAGAGTTATTACCCAACATATTATTTGCTATTGGAAACAATATCAAACTGTTAGCTTCCTCAAAGAAGGTAAGGAGACACAATTCATTCCTTTCCTGAAAACTGTTCAGCTGTCCCTCTGCTGAATAGAACCATCTTCAACCCAGCAAAGCAGCCCTTCTATACCTGTATAAAAATCTCAACCCTCCAACAACAATGACATTGGGTATTAGAGAACTGGCAGTGGCACACTGAATCCTGGAACACACGCCCAGCAAGTAAAGACTTCATGGGGTGGGGAGTGGGGAGAAAGAAAGAGTCCTAAAAGAAGAGCATCCAAAGCTGATGACATTTTGTGTTCTCTATTTTGCCTTCAGAAGAATTGGCAGTGGAAGAAGAGAAGATCCTATCTCAAAGCAGAAGATTTCATCAGTAGCATTCCTCTTAAAAGCTGATATTGAACTAGAACATGTCATTCTGCCCTCCAGCTGTAGACCAGAAGACTTACAGCCTAGTACATATTGAGCAGGTTTAAGAACACGTTGCACATGTCAAATGTTCACAAATATTGGGTCTGAGTAGATTGATTTTCATTCCAGGATGAGTAAGCATGAAAAATAAATAGCAGAGAGTGGAAAATTTGCCTAACAAGAGAACTGAAACATCATCTCAAAGGCAATTTTAGAAAACTGTTTCTCATCTTAAATTGACTGTGGAAAAGGACAGGAAAAGCACAGGTAGCCATTATGAGATAAAAGTAGGAAGGAAAAGGAAGTTAGGTGAGATAAGGAGGGATTGTAGGGAAGCCAAAATGAAATATTATTTGTCCACTAAAGGCAGTAGTAAGTAAAACTTACATTATAGGAGACTAAATCAGGTATGTCTTAAAACACAGATGCCCTACGTTATACACCCTAAAAGGAATAAATAAGATAAAGGATGGCAGATACATAAAATGGGGAATAGAAACAACTTAGTGATAACTTGTACTCATGAAAGAGACCAGTGATCACAATGAGATAGCTAAAATGAGAGTGACAACACCAAATTTTGCCAAGGATACAGAGTAACTGAAACTCAAAAATTTCTGGTAGGAGCGTAAAATGGCACAAAGACTTTAGAAAATGTTGGCAGATTCTTAACATGCACCTATCCTTTGACGCCAGAATTCCACCCCTATGTAATTATCCAAGGAAAATGTGGGTACAGGGTGTGTTGCTTCAGTGATGTATGTACTGAAGGCCCTGACTTTACCGCGATGTTATATATCAGTGTAGCAGAACTGCACTGGCACCTTATGGATATATACAAATAAAAAATAAATGGGAAAAATATGTCCATAAAAAACCTAATGCGAATGTTAATAGCAGCTTTATTCATAATAGCCCACAACTGCAAACATGCCAGGTATCCACAGGGGAATCAATAAACAAATTAGAGTATATTTGTATAACAGAATACCACTCAGCAGTAAATAAAATAAACTACTGATACAAGTAACAACATGAAAAAAATCTCAAAACACACGAGAAATAAGTAAAAAGAAGTGAAAGAAATCTAATACACGATATTGTATGATTTCATTCACGTAGTATTCAGAATAGGCAAAAGTAATCTATGGTGATAAAAATCAGATCATTGGTTGCTTTTTTGGTGGTAGGATTTGTGGGAAGGGACAAGAGAAAATTTTCTGGAGTGAAGGAAATGTTCTATATCTCAACAGGGATGTGGTTTATCCAGATACATGCATTGGCAAAATGAATCAAACTGATCAAATACTTACGGTCTATGTATTTCATTGGATATTAATTATATCTCAATAAAGAAGGCATTTGAATTAAAAACATATTTTAAAAAGAGAATAAAGAAAATGTAATGAAAGAAATATTCAACATTTTAAAAGAAATTAATAAAGAAAACTCAGAGGTAATGGAAGATTTGAGTCCGCAAATTGAAATGATTCAGTAAGTACCATGTAAAACAGGTAAAAAGAGCTCACACACAGGTATATCATGACAAAATATTTGAATCTTAAGCACAAAGTAAAACTTACAAACATTCTGGATAATAAACAGGTTGCTAACTAAGAAGGACAGCTGTGGATGATCTCAGATTTTTCCCCCATAAGACTAAATGCAAAAGGCAAGAAAGATGGCAAGACAAGAAATTCATATCTAGACAAATCATTCTTTATGTCTAAAGCCAAGAGAAATTCATTCTAAGCTAATCAAGAGACTCAAAAAAAATATATGACCTACTTGTTCTACTTAGGGTAATTCCTGGATACATTCTTTAGCTGTTTGACAGGAAAATTAAAATCAAGATGTAAGACATGAAAAATTAGTTGTATAAAAAGACAATATCTATGGATGTAGAAACCAGATAACCATAGAACTGCTCAGGAATGTATTATAAAATGATTATATTGCTGAATACATCAAGTAATTCACAAAAGAGGAGTCATGTAATATAAAATATTTACTGACAGTAACTTGAATACAAAATGCTAAATTATTCTTATTAATACTAAAAATTGGAATGGATTAAATTTCTCATCTTTGATGGAGTTATTTAAAGATATTAATTCATTCTGCAGTTGATTAGAAAAATGTATGGTTATATCTTTGACTTTGGTAAGCACAAAATATGGGTGGAAATGTTTTGGAAACCATAAATGTAACCATTGTGGAAATAAAAAAGATGGGACTATCTTCTAATTTATTGGAAAAAAAAGCAAAACCAAACCAAAGTCAACATAGCAAAAGATATATCAGAAAGAAGAGACAAGGATGCACAAAAATTATTTTCAAAAACAGGAAAGATTAAATTAATATAATTTTGACTGTCATAACAGATGTAAATTTCTAAATGAGAGAAAAATACTTCTGGGGTCAAATACATTTAAAAATTTCCGTGTTAAACTCAATTGAATAGTTTCTTTATTACAGGTCTCAGATTCTTAATACATTAATATGAATTTTGACATTTCACTTTGACATTTCTGGTTTTATGTTTACTATGAAAGTACATCTTCATTTTTCAAACACACGTTTTGGCTTGTGATTATCTTTCACATTTTTTAGAGCAATTTTTGTGAAACCATAGACAAGACAAAAATTCATATTATTTTTGAATAAGATTTCTGTCATGGAACCAATGCAGCACAGACAGCTCCAAATATCAATGAAGCATGTGGGAAGGATGTGGCTAACGAACGCACAGTACGACAATGGTTTGAGAAGTTCCATTCTGGTGATTTTAACCTTGAAAATGAGCCATGTGGGTGACCTGAGACCAAGGTGGATAATGATGAGTTGAAAGCTGTAGTGGAAGTGAATCCATCTCAACCTACATGTCAATTAGCAGCAAGTTTTGACATTACTAGTCCAACAATATTGGACCATTTGAAACAAATGGGCAAGTTAAAAAAGAAGCTGGACAGATGGGTTCCACATGAATTAAATGAGTGTCAGCAGAGAAATCATCTTGAAGCTTGCCTTTCTTTGCTGTCAGGACATAAAGGTGAACCATTTCTATACCATATCATTATGTGTGATGAAAAATGGATTCTTTTTGACAATTACTAGCATTCAGCACAAAGGTTGGATAAAGACAAATGCTGAAACACAGTCCAAAACCTGATATTCATCAGAAAAAGCTAATGGTGTCTGGTGGTCCAGCACTGGTATTATCCACTGCAACTTCATGAAACCTGGCCAATTCATTACAATGGATCTCTACTGCAGCCAACTGGACAAAATAATGAGGATGCTTGTGATTAAGCAGCCATGATTGGTCATAAAGACAGGGTAATCCTCTTGCAAGACCACATGGTGTACAAACAATGCTGCTCAAACTACAGCAGCTGGACTTGGAAGCTGTCTGTCATCTACTGTATTTACCAGACCTCGCGCCAACTGACTACCACTTCTTCCAGACTTTGGACCACTTCTTGCAAGGAAAAATAGTCAATTCTCAACAAGCCATGGAAAATGCCTTTCGCTCTCCAGGTTTCTTTGCTGCTGGCATAAGTAAGCTACCATCAAGATGGCAAAACTATGTCGGTAGTTTGGATGCATACTTTGATTAATTGTACTGCTTCTTTTTTTTTTTTTAATTGTACTGCTTCTTGTTTGAGATATAATAAACTACACTTTTGATTAGAAATAGGACATTTCATATTTAATGACCTAAAATATTAGCTTCTACAGAACATACTTTGAAAAATGTTACACAAGAGGCAGTCTTCTTGAAATTGATATTAAGATAGGATGTTCACTGTTATTATTATTTAACATTAAAAATTGTGATCAATACTATAAGACACCAAATAAAAATTAGATGCAATTATTTGAAGGAGAAAAATTATCATTATTTATAGATACCATAATTTTAACTAACTTTAACAAACTTTTAACTAAAAACTCCTTAATTATAATCAGCCAAATATCCTATAGTCTAGCAATACTAGAGAGAAGATAGAGAAAAAAGATCATTCATAATGAAAAACTAAAATTATAAAATAAATAAGAATACCTTAACAAGAAAGATGCATGACCTATGTGAATAAAACTATAAAGTTTTAAAAAGAAATATAAAAAAAAATTCAAGTAAGTGGGGAGATACTCAATGTTTCTTTATGAGCTGAAAATGTTAAAAAGAATGTCAGTTCTGATTTGATACATTCCCAATCAAATTACCAATGGGAGATTTTACATGTGTGTGTATGTGAATATATACTCATACACTTACACCTACGCACATGTATACTTTTCTAACTTTCAAAATCATTTTAGAGTTTACCTAGGAGAACACATGGGCAAGAATAAATAAATCGATTTTGAAAATGAAAAGTGATGAGAGTATGCATGTCTTCCCAGTTCAAATGTTTCATAAGACTCAACCCATGTGGTGCTGGTCCAAGAATTGACATATCAATATAACAAAATAGATTATTCTGGAATAAACTGTATGCTATGAATAAGAACTTAATATACACTGAAGCATTGCTTGTCCAATGAAAAGGGATAACTTATGCAACGTACTCCCTGCCCATCATCATCACCTCTCCTGGCCTGTTGCAGCCCCTCGGTGGTCTCCTACTCACACCTGACCACTGCTCCCCCAGCCCCTTCACACAGACACACAGACTCTCTCTCTCTCTCTCTCTCTCTCTCTCTCCATGTTCCAGGTAAAGAGGACAGTTAACATTTAGGTCACTGAACAAGAACCTTAGCACATACTGTTTCCTCTCCTTGGATTCTCATTGCCATGTCTCCTCATTCTCAGGTAGAGAGTTTTTTCCTTCCAGAAGCCTTCCCTTACCTCCCAAGTCCAGATCAGGTGCCCCATACCACCTTGCGCTTCCCCTTGCATAGCTTATAACTGCTGTCCCCAACCCTCTACCCCACACCAGGCCTAGGTACCAGTCTGTGGCCTGTTAGGAAACAGCTGCACAACAGGAGGTGAGCGGCAGTTGAGGGAGGGAAGCTTCATCTGTATTTACAGCCACACCCCATAGCACCTGAGCTCCACCTCCGGTCAGATTAGTGGCAGCATTAGATTCTCCTCTGAGTGAGAATCCTACTATAAACTACTCATGCAAGGGATCTAGGCTGCACTCTCCTTATGAGAATCTAATGCCTGATGATCTGAGGCAGTGATGCTAGAACTGGGGAGTGGCTGCAAATACAGCTTATCATTAGCAGAGAGATTTGACTGTACAATCAATGTAACATGCTTGAATCATCCTGAAACCATCTCCCTCACTGGTCCGTGGAAAAATTGTCTTCCATGAAACCAGTCCCTGGTGCCAAAAAGGTTGGGGACTGCAGGCTTATAATACGCTATTTTATAATGCCCTGGTTTTGTTTGTCTATCTCTGTCATTACAATGTGAGCTCTCAGAAGGCAAAAACATCTCTACTTTGTTATTTGTTTTACCCCTGGTATCTTCCTTAGTGCCTAACACATAGCACTCAATACACATTTTTTGACTCAATAGCTAAAAAATAATCACAAAGGAAAAAGTGGATAAACTTGAAGCCACAAAAACTTATTAATTTGTTTGTCAAAAATATTTTGAACAGAATTAAAAGGCCAGCATCAAATTGGGGAAATATTTATAACAGGTATTATAGAAAATAAATTGATATCCTTAAAACATAGAGCTTATTTTGAAAACATTAAGAAAATATCAACAGCCAAATAAAAATCTTGATAATTAACATAAAAGGGAACTTCATAAAACAAGAAATAGGAAAGGCAGTAAATGTATGAAAAAATTAATTGTACCTAGTAATCAAAAAAATGAAAATGAATATTATTTTAGACTTACAAAATTAGCAAAACCAGTACATATTTATGATGGAATGTTACATAAGCTTAAAAAACAAGTTTTAGGAACTATTTATAACTCCTTACATACACATATACTATTGACTATCATACAACATTAAGTTTAAGAAAAAGAGTTTGAAAAATAAGCATATAACATATTCCTGATTTTTTTAAAAAATGAGAGAGGAAAAAATTTCACCATATATAAAGTGTTATTTAAATTTTCTGGGTGATGAGATCATGGGTGACATAATTTTCTTTATTCCATTCTAAAACACCAGAAAAAAATTTATACAAATTTTAAGCCTATACAAGAATCTATTTTTCAAATATTTCACCAACTTCAGGAACTGGCTTCATAATATGCTGAATAGCTGGCATTCATATTCCTATGCAAAATTACTTCCACCATCTCCTTAAAGTACAAAATAAAATAAAATAAAACTTTCTTAGATTTCACCGATCAAAGAAAAGACTAAAGATTCTTTTTTGGGGGCAAAATGAGTAGAAAGGTGGTAAGAAACAAAGACAAAAATTTCAAAATCCAAAGAGTACTTAGGACCCACTGTTCAGAATTGAGCAGTCCTGGAGGATAAACCAACTAACTAGCTAGCTTATTACTGGAAATAATTCATGGAGATGAAACACCAAGTAGATGTTAAAAAAAAATTTATCTCCATTGAGTTCTTAAACAAAGTAATTAAATTTCTTTTCTCTTCCTCTGAAATATGTGCCAGAGATCCCAAAGTATTAAAACCCACTGGGGAGTGTCAATTAAGCTGTGCGGTACAACATTTATCTGCACATGTTCCCGAAGGAAAATATGTTACCTGTGCGATGGTATGTGGGCTTGGGCCACCTTTTAGTGTGTATTTAGAAAAGTAGACCAGGTAAGTTACCATCGTTGCCTATCTGTCTTACCAGCTGCTCTAACCTCTGTGTAAGTCTGTAGGCATCCACCCTTGTCTCCCACAGTGTTCTCCAAAAAGTTCTCCTGAGTGGTTCTTTTAAAGAATACCAACCAGATCATGCTATTTCTTTACTTCAAACACCGCAAAAACTTCCTATGGCTCCTCAAGATCCCATGTGGCCTGGCCTCTTTCACATTCTCTAGCTCCTTCTCATGTTTTGTTCAGCTTGGTTCAGCCACACTGTGCTTCCTCCATTCCTCCTTATTGACATGCTCCCTCCTGCCTCAGTGCCTTTGCATGTCTTGGACCTTTTACTGAGAAAATTCTTCCTTTTCATCTTGATCTTAAATTAACCATCACTGTCTCAGAGTTGCTCTCTTACAGAATAACATATCTCTCCTTTGTTGTCCTTACCATACTTACAAATGTACTTGAATTCAATTGACACCTGCTCCCCTATATATTAGAAACTCTGTGTGGGCAGAGACCACTCAGCTCACTATTATTTCTCTAGCACCCAGCACCATGTCTTAGGGTTTGAGAGATATTTGTTTTATGAATTTTTCAGGATCTTTCCCAATGATTATTATGATAAATTTTAATTTAAACCCCTGCACAAGACTTTCAAAGACAACACAATTTCTTCTATAATTGACCTCAGTAAATTTGGGTTAATTTTTCCCACGGGGTCAGGAGGGTAGAGGAGAGAATTCAGTGTAAGAGTAGATCTTCCCAGATTAAAAATATAGCCCTGCCTGGGCAGCAAAGCTCAGTCTAGAGTTATTTAGCTCATTATGATAAATTACGTCCAAGATTTTCTCATCCCACAGAAAGCATATGGTTTGTGTAAACTCTTTTCATGGTAAGTATCCATCAGAGACAAACTCTAGCTAGAGATCTTGACTCTAAATTACTGCAGGATTATTCCTAGGCAAAGCACGATGTTGGTTTTGTTCTTACTCTTTTCAACACTGCAGAAAGCGTCCTTGTGGTCACAACTAAGGTTTAAAGGAATTATGGAATGCATTTGTAGCCAGCTTAGAGCATTTTGCAAGAATCAATGTTTTCTTTTCATGTAGTTCATTTTGCTCTCCCCAAAATCCTCTGGACTTTTTTCAATTTCTTCACCACTTTCACACTTTTGACTTGGTTTATTGCTTGCCATAGTCAAAAAGTACAATTGGGTCTCATTAAGAAGAGTAATGTGACCAACCTGGAACACTGCATTCCAATCTAATCTCTACACTTCAAGGATTCACAAAGCCTGAAAAGACCCAGTGATGGAGGTCAAGGAGACCTCCAAATGATCAAGGAAATGAGGGAGTGGGGGTTGTTTAAGGACAAATCATGAAGATTTCAACTATTCTGTCTGCAAAGATAAAAGCCATCACAGGATATGGTTAACATCAAGACAGATGGGGATAAGATAGACCTATTTCCCAATATTATAATTATGGAAAACCTCTTGCATCAGAAAGAGTTAAGAAAGGGGGAGAGGATCTGTTCTATTACCCAATAGATAATTAAGATACTTGCTACCTCGAGTTGTGCTTGTTATTGATTACAAATATGATAGTAAACAAAGGTTTTAAACAATCTGTATATGACTTGGCCACAGATTCATGATGTAGTATTAATATTGGCAAACTATTAACAGATTAAATAAATGTTTGGGTAAATTCATGTATGATATGACCACAGATTCACAAGGTATTAATGTAATATCAATGCAAATATTAATAGGTTAAACAAATTTGAGGATAAATTAATCTATAACAGACCATGGGCCAAATCTGGCCTGCTGACTGTTTTTGAAAATAAAGTGTTGCCACAATAATTCATTGATACATTGTCTACAGCTACTTTTGTGTGACAAGGGCAGAATTTATTAAGTGTGACAGAGGCTGTATGGCCCACAAAGCCTAAAAATATTTACTATCTGGCTCTTCAGAGAAAAATGTGCTGACTCTGGTGTAGAAGATATTAGGTATACCGTTACTATTTGAGGTCCACATTAAGTAGGATGAATATAAGCTCTTCTAGATAATCCCTTTTGGTAGGTGTTGAATTTTGGCCAGGGCAGCAATTTATGATAATCTTTGAAAGAGTCTGAAAAAACACACATTAACCAATTACCTGATCTTCATATCTTTGGAGGTTTGGTAATCAAGTTAAAGATACTTCCTGAATTTTAGGAAGCTGGCAAGTAAGCAGGTTTCTGACAAAATTTAGCTCTTTTTGATGTCTTTTAATTCTAGGCTCCCCGTATACTAAGGATCATGGAATTGTTGGGAAATGAAATTCAGAAGTACAAAGTGATGTTATAAGGTTAGCTGGAATTAAGATCAGAGGTTTCTGATTTTTAGATCAAAATACTGCACTTGCTTGTATGCCAAATAGATCAGCAATGCTTTATTCACAAAGAAACTAGAATCATAGTGATTTCCCTTTTTTCCCCCCAGTAAAGTCCCCTAGTACGAAATCAACTTGTATATATGTGTTATAACATGACTTTGGTAATCACAACAGCTATATTGCCCAAATGGTTATATAAGAAAACAATTTAGGAAACTATTCCATTGGTAGGCTTTTTTTGTTCCCACTTTGCATAATGAAACACGTATTCTGGAACAAGGGCAAATCCCTGGGTCTGTCTTCTAATGGCAGCACTCAGAATACAGAGACCATTCTAAAAGGTGGAGAAGGGAGAAGCCAGTTCATAACTGTATCTAATTCATATTTGACAAGTGGATAGCAATTAGAAGGAAGGGGGTTGCCATTTTGGGGTTGACGCTATTAAGATCCTTTCACGTCTTCTAAAACATTGAATCCCCTAGAGAATTTAAATTTTCTGTCAGAACCAAGTGGGAGGAAGTGGGGAAAGCCGCATTAGTTAATGGTTAAGATCTCAATTTTGAGACATCATGATTAAACTCTTCAAGTACGGGGCTCTGGCTCAGTAGACAAGTCCAAGTATGAGATTCATTAAGGCAATTTCATTTTCAACTGTCATCAACAATGATCATATCATTCCCCACTCCCACGGAATACTTGCCATTTTTTGGGCAAGTCTGCCCACAAAAAAGAAGTCTCAATAGCAGCCACCTATTTACACGGAAGAAAGTCTGGAGAAGCTTAATGCTTTGCCAGTAAATAGTGCTCTAACTGTTCGGATAATCAGAGCTTCCCAAAGCATTGTACAATAATCACATCCTATCTAAAATTCACTGCTTCCAAAAGAATATCAGTGAAAAGGACCTGATCAGTGGCTGCTTTGTAAAGGAGGTCTCCATGAAATACCACTGTGGGGAGAAGTTTGATGTTTGAAGATTTATTTGCCAAGTTCTTACATACTCATTCTTCAAGATAACTTGGTGAGAATCCACAAGCATAGCTCATGCTTCTGTTGATGACTTCCCTAAGCCACATGTGATTTCTGT
Source organism: Lepilemur ruficaudatus (assembly GCA_963574885.1). Classification (NCBI taxonomy): domain Eukaryota; kingdom Metazoa; phylum Chordata; class Mammalia; order Primates; family Lepilemuridae; genus Lepilemur; species Lepilemur ruficaudatus. The sequence goes on along the minus strand of CAUYRT010039617.1, from coordinate 57,260 downwards.
TTTAAAAGAAATCCACAACATTTTAAGTTATTATACTCAGATTATATCTTAGATTTCAAAGCATTCCCTGTTCATTATTGCCTCACACCTTAACCATGAAACACAGGGTATTTGGAGCTTATGTTACTGCTGTTCTTATACCTATTTTAGTTTTTTGTAAATTTTTGCTATTGGATTCTTACTATATGCTTTGTTCACAAATTAAAGTTGTTTTTTTTTTTAACACCACTAATCACAACAATGTTTAAAGAATTGGAAATAAAGGGACAGGAACAAAATTAAATAGTGAACAATAATAAGTGTCTAAACCTGACTGTTCCTTTTGGTGCAGCCACCTTGGACTAGTGGCCCACAGCTACTCAAGCCTGAGGACCCCTCTCTGTGACCAAAGGAAGCCAGACATCCTGCTTTTGTAATTGTTTGGCCTTCCAGGTGGTTTAGTGAGTCACAAAACCCCTATCATTTCATCTCTCATAAATGGAAACAGACATGCTTTGTTAGGTTGATTTTCAATCCTTAGTGCCTGGGGCCCAGCTCCTGCAGAGCCCAGCCTCTGGCATTAAAGCCTTTGTCCAGTCTGAGGCTAGTCTGAGGCCCTCTCCTCCAGGGGGGAGTTACGCTTCCACCAGCAGTATGATTTTTCCCAACACATTTCCAGCCTTCCCAATAGTGCTTCCCAGTGTGCCTCTTGCCAATGGTGCTGATATATTTCTAAGCTTTTCCATGTGCCTTTGCTTTGCTAGAGGAAGAACAGGTGCTTCTACTCTGTCCTCATTTCTGAGAATTGTACACTGCCCAACCGGCTCTGGTTTGCCTGCTGGCATCAAATGTAGGACAAATAGAGAAGGTATATTCAGCTAACCTCTTACCTTTATTTCTCTTGAGGAGTTTTCCTGCATACTTATCAGATTTGGGTTCCAAGGTCTCATAACCTAGCTCATAAATATTTGGCAAGAACAATGGCTTTGAAAGTGTGCCATTTGTGGCTGAGTGTATAATACAAGAAATCAACAAACTATTTGTCATCATTCCAGTGCCTTTCCTACATGTGTGACACACTGCTCAAACCGTCTGAATGCAACAGGGTCCCAGGGGAAAGGGGCAAACTCACTGAGACCCAACTATAGATGAGGAGCTTCTCATCCATTATCTTATCTCACCCTCAAAATAGTCCTGGAATGTAGGCATGAACTTCTCCATTGTTACAAACAAGGAACCTGAGGCTCCAAAGAACTCTAGTAAACCTTCATGGGCCATGCAACTTCTCAGTGGCACAGCTTTGAAGAAAACTCCACGGGAAGAAGAAATGTATTGCTTTATATTCAGAGAAGGCAAATTCTTTTTATAAGGGCTGCCAACCAGAAGCATAATATTGGTAGGGGAAGTACAAGAAGGGGGAGAGAGAGAACTGAGTGGCCAATAATTTTTTAGGGCCTTTGAGGCTCACTGATTCATAATGGGCTCAGACTCAACACTTGCCCCATGCCCTTGGATTTTTGCCTCGTTGACTGTACATTTGTTGGTCTCCCCCACTAAATTATGAACTCTTTGGTGAGAACGGTACTAATGACGCCCATGAATAGTGTTATTAGTATCATCTTCATCACGGAGTCTCCTTGCTGCCAAGTGTTTTACATACCTAATCTTGTCTTTTTCTCCCAGCAGCCCTAGAATATATGTTTTTAGTATCCTCATTGTACAGATGAATAAGTAAGGTGGAGAGAGGTAACCGACTTGCTCTACAGCTTCACCCCTGAAAAATTAAAGCTGAGATCTGTGTTTTCTGTCTGATTCTAGTGAGTGCTCTCATTTGCAAGATGTACAGAAGACTCACCCTGAGGGCAAGTTCTGGGTCCCTGGAAGAGCCTAATCCATTGATATTTAGTAACAGAAGTAAGGACCCTGGCATTGAGGGCTTACTTTGCACTCAGCTGGACATCAACAAGGCTTCTTGCAATTGTAGTATTACACGTCGGCATCAGAAGAAGCTACTGCAAGGTGTGAGTGATAGGAGGTTTTCACAGAGCTCTCAAAATGTCTCCCTCACCCAGCTGCTAGTGAAGTTTCCACCAGTAGAGACTTCAGGGTTGAACCACTGGTATTAAAATTCAGATGATGGGAATGTTCATTTCTTGAACGATAGTGGCCTGAATGGTTTATGGTGTTCTTTGGCACATTCTTAGGAACATTCAGTTCAGAGGAAGATGTTTCACAGAGAAAAGTGACAATAAAGTGGGAGGAAGACAAAAAAGGAGGTGGGGGCTTATTGAGGCATCTTAGTGGGATAAGTGGAGGCAAAGGAATTCTTTCTGGAACCGAGTAGTATGATAGCGGAGAAGCGAAATCAGCAGGTGAACTTATTCCTTAGGCTTCACATACCACTCTGTGTGATCCCCTAGATGAGATACACATACAACTGGTCGTTAGTGTGCAATAACCGTGGACGACCCGTGATACAGGTCAAAACAAAAGACAGTTTGCTGCCTTACAATCTTGGAGTCCAGACCTATCTAGGTAATTAGCAAGCTTCCATTTCTTTAGGCCACATTAACAGTGATTTGGTTTGAACTTAGATGGGCTGACAAGGATTCAGTTTCTAACCATCTGTAATATGTAATGATTTAAAATATTAATTTCTGAAAAGTTTAACCCACTTACTGAATATTGCAATTCGGAAGACATTGTTAGGCTCTGGGGCAGCATATACAAAGGAAAATCAGTCATAATCCTGCCCTCAAGTAGCTCATAGTGTAGTGGTGTTGACCAAGAAGCATGTGCTTGTATGACATGAGGTGATGCAGGATGGTTATGGGGTAATACCACGGTTGAAATGAGTACATTTTAAAATTCTCCTTTGGGCTACAGGTTTTGCCTTCCCTCCTCCTCCTAAAATCTTAACAAGTAGCTAGCTGCATTGACTGATTTTCAATTCCACCCATCCTTCTGGATATCCAACCCACACAATCTTTTTCTGCCGAGACTTCTGAGACCTGTGATGACCGGAGTGAGACTCTGAGGCAGAGAGGAGCTTATCCCTCCAGCCTCCTAAAAGTGGATATACATGCCAGCTTTGGGGCTCAAGTGAACCTCAACCATTGCCAAATCTCTGCAGAAGACTGAACCCAAGTAGGCATAGATCCAGGACACACACTCTGCTACTTAACAACTCTATCTAGATTATTTGTAAACTCATCACTAAAAGCACATGCTCACTAATACCCAGATGTGGGCATCTTGTGTAATTTCATCTCTTCTATAATTGATAGATAAATCATTCTCTGAAAGTACTGCTGTTCATTCTCAAACAGCCACACTGAATAATATGCTTGAGTTTAGAAAGGAAGCTCGAGGACCAATACAGAGTCAGTGTTAGTACTGCTGGGGTTTCAGCAATAGTCTGCAGGCTGTGGCTTCATAGATTCATGTTATCTCAGATGTGTGATAATTTAAAAAGGACGTCTGACCCATATTTATATGCATGGTGTATTTTTGTAAAGGCTGAAGTACAGGGAGACATATTTTTTATGAATACTCTTTTGTACCTTTGAATTTTAAGTCATATACAAAAAGGAATAAAATTTAAAAAGTCACAGATATGAACAATGTTCTGGTTTCAGTGATGTCCTTTGAAAAGTAAAATCAGAAAAGTTGCCAAAAAACCCCCCAAAACTCATTGACTCAAACCCTGAATGAGCCAATGGTGTCATCCCTGTGATCACGTAACTGCCATCACACTGCTCTGAACTTTGTATGACTCGGTTTTAGCTTAGGACATACCTATATTTGATACATATTCTGCCTTACTTTCCACTAAATACTTAACCAAAAATATTCCAATAAAGAAGGAATTTACATTACTGATTTGAAAATACATTTTTTTAAAATTGTGGTCTGTGGGATTCTGAACTATTTGGAGAATGTTCAAAGACTTGAAATAACTTTCAAATATTATTGATGTGGCCACTACAATCTTCCAAACTTAATTAAGAGTAAGGTTTAATGAAACTATATCTATAGTTTCTTTTTGCCTTTGCAGTTTTGAATTTGGAAGTTAAGATAAGCATAAGAAATAGCTGACATGTATTGTGTAATATTTTAAGATAACATTTTCATTGAAAATCAAACAGTTGAATGAACAGATTGATGATTTGATTAGATAGATCCAACACTTCAGTGAATGCATGTTGATCTCTACTGAAAATTGCCCTATGGCACTGAAGCAAAAAAAAAAAATTGCTTTCTATTTAATTAAAACATATAACAAGTTTGAAATTATAGCATAGAAAACAAATCATCACAATTACTGCCTTTATAGCCACTGCTGGAAAAAAGTCATTACTGAAGTTAAAGAAATCTTAATGCATTTCTTTGTATAAACCTCAATTCTTCTAAATCCATTGTTGTTATGATAATCCTATCATTAGGGAAGGAGGATGGTCTGTTACCTTCTTGCTGATTATTAGGAAACCAAGTAACTTGAGAGAAGAATTTTCTAGAAGCATACATACAGTGGAAGGTAGAGAAGACAGTGAACTATCACGTTCCCCAGGCTTATTTCACTTCTACTGAAAACTCTGGAGAGGAGCCATCAATATTTTCAAAGCAAATAATGTGGTAACAAAAAAATTAGTAACTTTTTTGTTTGTGTGTTTCTGAAGGCCAGCCTCAGATGGCTGGAGGGAGCAACTGGAATTTCTGGAGTAACTTTGGTTTCTTCAGTCCTTTGAGAAGAAGCAGGTGGATGGGTACAACACAGGAACTATGAGTAGTGGGCAGAAAGCGTTTGTGGAGAAGAGGGGATGTTTCATCAGGGTGGGTAGGAGGCTTATCCTCCCAGCTTGGCAGAAGGCAGGCGGTTTCCATGTGAGGCCCTCCTGCAGAGGGGCTGGATTCAGCCTCTGCATTACGCCATCTCCCCACCAGTCCCACTCCTGAAAGAGCTGCCCAGGTGTAGTTCCTCCTAGTGGTACCATGGGGATTTTTGCAGGAGAAACAAGTCTAGGTCTGAAGGTGGCAGCTTCGTTATATAGAAAAGTGGCACAACATGGTAGCTAAGAACCCAGAGCACCTCAGCAGCCAGAGTCAGTTCAAAACCTGGCCTTGCTCTTACCAGCTGTGCGATCTTGGGCAAATGACTTAACCTCTTTTTTGCCTCAGTTTCCTCAACTATAAAATGATAATACCAAGAGCACCTGTTTATTATTATAAAGGGTGGCTGGGAGGATTGAACGAAATTTTTAAAACATGAAATTTTTAAAACAAGACCTTGCCTATGGTAAATGCTCATTAAATGCTTGCAATTACGGTCTTAGCATTATGGAGAAAATGACCAGCTGCAGAAAGTCCCATGTAAATATCTGACAGCAGGAAGGACTCAATACATAGAGGCAAAGCGTCAAAATACTCAGAAAAGGAATAAACTAGTAACTTGAACGTGACCTTTCCAGCATCTATGAAAAGCACTGTAATCAAAACAACAAAATCCATCAGAACAGTCTTATGAGACAGGATGAGATTTTTATGGTTAGGAAGCAAAAAGCAGCAAACAAATTTCTCCTTGGGCAGGGATGTGTTTTTTCTCCCCCCGCCCCACCCCTGCTTAAATAAGTTAAAGTCAAAATTCCTAATATTTTCAAATGGCACTAGAAATTATTCTGTTTTGGTTCAAAACCAGAGGTCCAGGTTGGGATAGGGCAGGAGCAAATGATCTCAGAAAGGACTAGGTTTGCCAGCAGTATTGCCGGCTCTTGTCCACCGGAAAGCCGTGCTGACTCTACCTCCGAATTCCGCCCTGAATTCAACACCTCTTCTGCTCCCCTGCTGTCACCTTAGTGTGAGCTACCCTCTCCTCTTGCCTGTACCCTGATCAGCCTCCCACAGTCGCTCTGCTTCCGGTCTACGATCCATTCTCCGCACAGAAGCCTAGGAAAGCTCTAATACCCAATGTCAAACGTGTCCTTCCCCTGCTGAAAACCTCCTAATGACTTTTTCAAAGCACTTAAATTCCTGACTCCATCCCATGCCCTCCTGGCTCTCCTCCTGCCGGTTTCTCATGGCTTCCCTGCTAAGGTCCAGCCACACTACTGTCCTTTCTGTTTCCTGAACACAGCAGACCTTTTCCAGTCCCAGGACCTTTGCTCTTGCTGGCCCCTCAGCCTGGAGCCTTCTTTCTCCCAGATCTCTGTGTGGTTTTCTCTTTAGCAGCGATGTTCTGGCCCAAATGCCACCGCCTCGGAGAGGGCAACTCTTACGAGCTATTAAAAGCGGCTTTCATCAAAGTCTATTCCGCTTACCTCATTTTATTTTTCTTCATAGCACTCACTAATTTATTTGATTTTATTTACTTGGTTTTTAATGTAGATATCAGTTTCCTCTCACTGGAATATAAACTCGACAAAAGCAGGAATGTCACCACACTATCTCAGCTCCTGTAGCGGGTCCTTGGAATATAGTAGAACCTCCATAAATATTAGTTGAGTAAATAAAAAGTTCTGATGTTCATGATACTTGACTAACAGCAGGTCTTTGTCCATCCTTTTCCCTACGATCTACTTAGCAATGTCTTATTTTCTCCCAATCCTGCAATCTCAGCATCCCTTAAAAGTAAAAATAGGACATCATTTTCCTTATTTTCCGTTCCCAATCTCCCCCATCCAATCTAATATGAAAACCTGGTTCCTTTTTTGGTATTAAAGGAAATTTTTAAAACATGAAATTTTTAAAACAAGACCTTGCATATGGTAAATGCTCATTAAATGCTTGCAATTACAGTCTTAGCATTATGGAGAAAGTGACCAGCTTCTCAATCTTATGAGAAAAATTGGCATCTTAGACTTAAACAGACACTGGATTATTGACTAAGCATCATTCTCCATATCCTAGATTCGTCCATATTTAGGGTGACTTGGAATTGGCTTTTCCCAAACTCCAATTCATTACTCCCCTAACCCAATCTGATGCTAGTAGCTTCTGCGACCCAAATGATTTCTTGGGTCTGAGAGGGTGTCACCCGACCTAGTTAGTTCTTGGCCAATTTATCTTGGTAAAGTCTACCCAATGACAGTCCCTGTAGACTACTGCTGCAATTATATTTTTAATAAGAGTAAGAACAAGAATGGAGTTAATTAGCTTTAAAATGACTGAGACAAGAAAGTAAGTCTTGGTCAATTAAATATTAACATAGCAATTGGGAAATCTAATACATGGGTGGCAGGGGAGCTTAACCTTTATCTGTCAATCTCATAATTATCAAGCTTCTGGCAACCTGATTTCCAAATTGCACAGACAGAAATTTTAGTTGTGAGACTACTCAGGGCCACTCTGAGTATGGGGTCTGCTTATGGAAGTAGAAAATTTAATATTATGCTCAAAATCATGCTTACCAAAGAATAGAATGATGAATTTCCACCCAGCAGAAATATGGTTTGGATGGTTTTCTTGGTCAGGTGAATCTAAAACAAGGCAAAAGAAGAAATATAAATAAGTAATTAAGATTTGGATCATAGCTGAGCAGTTCTTAGCCCTGGATGCACATTATAATCACCTGGAGAGCTGTAAATAAGTATGTAATAAATATGGATGTCCAAGTCCCTTCCCAGAATCTCGATTCAGTGAGTCTATGGGTATTTTTAAAGCTCCCAAGCTGATTCGCACGTGCAATCAGCATTGGGGATCACTGTTTTACAGGTTTGCTTTTTGCTACAGCTAAAGCTTTGGGAAATTGTTCATAAATCAGTAATGGATTTGGAGACAGAGGAAAAAAAAACATTTTGGGATGGCACAAACTGACCTACCTTTTTGTCCGAAAGAGGCTGTAGTGCCAGGACTCTGAGTTTCTTTTCACTATCATTCAGGACAGCGCCCTGGCCGCCCCTGCCCTGGTCTCACTGTTGGCAATAAACCCAGAAGTTCCAAACACATATAAGATATTCTTTAAAAAATGCAGCTGTGAAAAGCACTACGCTTTTCCCCCCTTTTTCATTGTATAGCAAAAAGTCAGTATCCTTTCAGGGAACAAGAGCATCAGAGAAGTAAAATCAGAACAGCAACTGGAGGCTTCACTTCCCGGTGTTAAGAGTGGCTGCACTGTATTAATAAGCACATATGACCAAATTTCACTCGACTAGGGGCTCCAAGGCTGCAGAAATGGGGCTTATGGGCTGGTTGTGGCTGCCTATGGCCTGCTGACACTCATGTAATCTCAGTGTTGGCAGCCTAAGTAGACTAGTCATCTTCACCTACTGATCTGTGACACTCATTCAGATAAGAAATAACATTGCTAGGTACAGAGCATTCTAACCCCAATAGGAGATGGGTACACTCACTAAGATATGGAGAATTCAGTGGCTCAGAATTCAACTAATAATTTTACCTTTATCACCCAGCTAGCCTCATGGCCCAGGGCAAATAATTAAACTCCGTTTTCCAATTTGTAAAGTTGGAGAGGTGAGAGAAGGTTACAGATTGTTATGAGATAGCTACTGTGGGCACTAACGGGCATGATAATAAAGCCCTCTGCAACGAGTGCACAAAGCCTGGTGGATACAAGCAGCTGAGACACCAGTTGCGCCACGCTTAGCTAGGATCAACTCCAGCACACCCTCAAGTCCAGAGAGGATGGGAATGGGCACCTGGTTATACAAACGGGCTTTTTGCCACATCATCCAAGTAGACAGAATCACCACAGGAATTATCTGCGAATTTAAAAGACGACATATAAATGTATGTGTATATAAAAGTTCCACAAAGTAAAGATCACACTCTTTGGCTGTCCATTTAATCTCCTTCAAAAGATTACTCCTTTAATTTTATTTCCTATGATTATGATATAATAACTTTGGTTTTTGCTCAGTGATTCTCAACTCTGGCTTCACATTAGAATATTCTGAGGAAAATTAAAACAAAAACAAAAACCAACCAAACAAAAAAGCCCCACTGATACCATGCTCCAATCCTAAACTAATTAAATGGAAGCTCTGGAGCGGGGCTGAGACGTAGTTTGTTAAAAGCTTCCCAGGTGATTCCCACGTGAAGCTCAGCTCTGGAGCCACTGAACTGGGCCAACTGTTCTTTTTCACATCACCAAACACCCCAAGCACGTTTCCACTGCCACACCACTGTGCTTCTTCCTTACTTGGGATGCCTCTCTCCTCTCCATTTGTCTTGAGTCCAGCCTTCCAGACCTCAATGCCCATCTTTACCTGATCTTTCCCAGTGTACCTTAGAGCTCAGGGGCCTGCTGCCCTCTGGAATTGCAAAATTTTAATTGTTTGTATCATTCATGTTACACCTAGAGAATCTTCTCTTACACTGCTACTGGTGTTTTAGGTTTTCATCCATCCTCCCAACTAAGAAATGTGCTCTTCCAGAGCAAGGATCTAGTATTATTTTTCTGATTTCCCCACGGAGTCTAGCACAGACCTCTTGTCTTAGAAGATGCTGAAAAATGCATCCTGCCGTTGAAGTAGATACACTGAGATTCACTCACATCAGCTTCTTTACTGCCATTTCCCCCCAAATTTAGATTTCAAGTGGAAATGAACAAATGTTATTTGTATGTCTCAAGACAATCTTACATAGTGTTTTGTTCCAGCTACATAAAGGCAACTCCTCCCCGAAGGCAAATATCTACCGAAGCCATTTGTATTCAGGTTGTCAATCATATCTGTGGCCAATTTTTATAGCACATTTCTCCATTAGCACTTAATGTGGCATTATCTCAACAACTCTAAACTTACTACAGGAAATAAAGGGGGTGTTGGGGGAAAGAGGTGAGTAGTACATAAACCAGCAGAGTAGACAAAAGCAGAATCCAGGTCTCTGCTCTCCCAGGCCAGAGGGTTCCCCCAACAATACCAGAATCTGACTGTCTTCCTATCGGAGCACATGAAGCTGCAGGAAGAAATTATATCTTTATTTCATTGACATATTTCAGGGCCCCTTTAGCAAGCAAACAAAAGAAACCTAAGGTGGCTTTTTGTGATGCTCTTGGAATAACTCTTCTGAAAACTGGGACTGCTTTTTGTTCAAGCTGTTTTAAGTAAGAGGACAGAGAGGGAGAAACACTTATCACTGCATGAGATGACTTATTTAATGAGCTTTGCAAGAACTACAAAGACATTGCACTAGGAGGTGATTTAAAGGTAAAACTTTAAATCCAGATTTTAAATGACCCTTTGGTGACAGGATGTTTGGAAACCTCTTGAGATTTACCTGAGTGAAGGGATTAGTCTTGGTGATGAATGTAACCACTGAGTCTATTTCATCAAGTCCAAAAGTGACATTTGTGGTGGGCTTCAAATTATAACCTGCTTACCAGCAGGGTGAGGGTCAAGAAGAAGGAATAGGGAAAGCTCTTCTCTCTTGCTTCATCAAATAAATGAATTTGGGGACAGATTGAAAAGGATCCTGAGCCAAGAGTATAGAAAAATTTATGGTTAGAAGAAAGGGGAGAAGTTCCTATTGCATCTTTGTCAACTTATTAGTCTAGACCAGTGCTGTTCAATGGAAATCTAATGTAAGTCATATACATGATTTAAAAATATCTATTAAGCCACATTAAAACAAATTAAAAGGAAGTAGGTGAAATTAATCTTAATATATTTCATCTAAACCAGCCTGTTTAAATATTGTCATTATAACATATAATCAATATAGAAATTAAGAGATGGTTTACTTTTGAGGGAAATACTAGATCTTTAAAATTTAGGGTGTATCTTACACTTATAGTACATCTCAGTTTGGACTAGCCACATGTCAAGTGCTCAGTGGCCACATGGGCTAGTGGCTACTGTACTGGACTGTGTGGGTTTAGATGCACTAACTGGAATTTGGAATATCATGCAGAATCATTGTCAACATGTAGCTACCTAATATATTTTTGATATTTTCCTTCTACTGGCTCTCTCACTAACTCCCAGAAGAGATTATCTCAAAGACTACATGCTGTGTTAGCAAAAAGTTGTGGGCTTTGGAGCAAAATATAATAAGGGATTCAAATACCAGCTTTGCAACCTTGGGCTAGCTCCTTAACCTCTGTGAGTCTCCGCGTCTTCAACTACAAAATCAAGGCAAAAATAAGCTAACTCACCAGATTGTTGGGAAGATTAAATAAGATAGGTATGAAGTATACAGCACAGCCTAGAATAGTACAATAGGCATTCAAACAATAATCTCTCCTATATAAAACCTAATTTGATTTCTAAAGGGCCTGTCTTTAGATTTGAGGCTCTACTGCCTCATTTATTCTAATTGAGGATCTTTCTCTTGAGATTTCTTCTGCTAAGACAGCCCTTTCCCCAGACCTCCTGGCTCCTTTTTTTTTAAATGCATGTTTAAGTTCCTGGGTGACCTTCTTATGAAGGTCTTCTCTGATTGCCCTATTTAAAGCTGCCCCCAAGCCCTGTCATTCTCTAGCCCCCAACCTCTCTTTGTTTTCTTCATAGCATTTATCAGTGTCTGAAATGATCTTATTTATGTATTTGTTCACCTGCCTGTTATCTGTTACTCTCTCTCTAGCATAGCAGCTCCACAAGAGCTGGAGCCCTGTCTGTCTTATTCCCCCACTGTATCACCAAGTGCCCAGCACAGCACACAGCTCAGCAAGGATTTGTTGAATAAAGAATGAATACATGCTTCACTCAGGGAGGTCAATGTTAATGGTGCCCAGTTCTAAAGGTGGTAGAGAGTGAAAATTCCAGAGCTCTTTTTAACCTGAAAAGATTACCCAGGAAGTCTGTGGCAGAGAACCAGCCTCATCTGCTGAAGTTGAGCATTCCTATCTTGAGTCTAACAACTGGCTTGGGAAGGGTCAGGAAAATTATTCTCCCACAGGTGATTTTGTTGTTGCTACCTGTTAATATGCATCACAAGCAAAGTATATGTTCACACCACTTAAAATCACCCACCAGATATGGTTATTCCTATCTTTTAGAAGAATCTTAATCCACTGGCATAATGCAATTTTCTGGTATCAGGGAGCTTGGCAGCACTGGGAAGCGGGAAAAAAGTCAGTGTCCAAGTCAGACAGACCTGGGCTTGAATCCTGGTTCTGCCTTTTACAGACTATGCTGGCAGGACAAGTTATGTAAATTTCTATAAACCTCAGTTTCCTTATCTGTAAATCTTTAAATGATAACTCATACTCCAGTGTAACTATGAGAATTAATTGAGGTAATGGGTGAAAGCGCTTAGTATATTTTGAAGACTCAATGAATAGTAGGTATCAATATTGTCATCTTTGCATGCAAGAATGCCTCACCGCAATATACCGATCAATCTTTGGCTGCTGTGTGGGTTTTCGATTTCCTTTTAAGGTTCTAGTATTTCTTTCCTACACTGCTACCTCATCTGGCTATTTGTAACTGAGGGACCAGGATCCCAGGGAGAGAGAGTATAAGCTTAGTTGGCTAAATCTGTGCCAAGCTGTGAAAGATAACAATGGAGACATTTCTCTCTACAGAGACAGTTTCTGGCTCATCTAGAGATGGATCCAGCCATAGGACTTCTGTTTCCATGCCCTACTGTTTGTAACAAAGGCAGAGATCTAGCTGCTTTATATTCAAGATTATGGTTCAAAAGACAACTGAGAGAAGGGTCGAGTATCCATGCCTGGACATATTTTACTTGCTGCTTGACATAGCACAGTTGAAGCAGTAAACATGACTCTCTATTCTGAACCTACCACTGCTGTCAGAATAACTGGACCAGAACTGCTGGTTCTCATTTTTCTGCTAATGTAAGCCACATAGGAGAGAGAGTACGGTGCTCTAAAAAGCATGAGGCTATTGAACACTTACTTATAACTTTCATTAATATTAATAACAATAGTTTATCATTAACCATGGGCCAGGCATGATACAAAGAGCATTTCCATTCTCCCAACAATCTGTGCAAAAAGAGCAGTTTTGTTCCCCATTTTGCAGATAGGAAAAGTGAAGCTCTGAGAAGTTCAGTGACTTGCCTAAGTGTGGGAGCCAAGATTTGAAGTATGCTGGGCTCCAAAGCTCCATGTGTTTTCTGCTACACCTTCCTGTTGGCACTGCCAGTGGAAGACCCAAAGCCTGACAGGTATGAGTCCCTAGTCTCTCAAAGACAAAGTACATAGGTCCAAAAGAACACCATTGCCTACTCACAGCATGCCTTGGGGAGCAAGTAGTGCTTCATTTCAAACAAAGTCTTGGCCCCACTGTCTGACATCCACCTAGGCAACTTGAAGAGGACTCTGATTCAGAGAGTGACCCTCTTCAGGTGGTTTTCAAGTGCTGTTCGTAGAACTGAAAACTCTAGGGGTAAGGACCATCACCTTAGGAAAGTCATTAAAAGAACTGTGAGGAGGGGTCTCCAGAAGGCAGAAACTGGCGTAGCCATTAAGAGACTGTCTGGGGAGCTCACCTATGACAGGAGGGCTGTCTCCGTCAGCAGCATGGCTGACTCCGGACCCCTTCGAGGGCTGCAGATTATTCCTGTAGTCAGCCCATCTGCCAGCAAGGGCTTGGCTGGGGGGCTTGGCTGGGTGGTCTTGATGCAGGTCCTTAAAGACAGGGGATTTTCACCTGGGGTTCAGGTATGGTCTTCAGGGAGTATCCATGAACCGTCAGGGGACTGCATGTAAAATTTTATTCCATAAGAGCGTTTCCTCCCAGGAGAGAGGTCTCATAGCTAATTCTTAAAAGGACCTATCACCCCCAACTTTTAAGAGCCAATGAAATTAAAATTTTTATCTGCCCCTTTCTTGCACTACTTAGCACTTCTACCCTATTAAACATTTTTATATAAAATAATGAATTTCCCTAAATTTTTCAGAGAAACTGAGGCCTCGAGAAGGCAAGTGTCTTGCCCAAAATTGCAAAGCCAAGGGCCAGGACTGAGATTAGCAGCATTCCATTGGCCAAGAAGCATGAGACTCAGGTGGGAAATCTTTGCCCGCCAACTTGATGAATAAAGAAGACAAGAGTAATCCCTCCAGATTAATACTAATGTTTTGCAACCATTTTCAAGTCCAATCATAGAAAACTCTCTAAGTTGCTTGTTATCAGAGCAACGTGGGCTGCTTCCCCTGGATACAGGTAGAGGTCACCGAAAGGATAATTTCCTACTCCAGGAGCCAGAACTCCCCCTGGGCTTTTGCTTCCCCTTTCCACAGCCACTGGCTCTCCAGTTACCTGAGTTTGCCAGACTTTCCCCCTTCTGCCCCCTCCCTCGGCGGTTCCCTCCTCCTGTCTCCACCAGTGGGTTCTCCTTCCAGCTTCCCCTCTGGCTCGAATTCCTCTGCCTAGGTCAACCTGCCTCGATCCAGCTCCAGGTTACAGCCGGAGGCTGCTTACCTGCCACTGTCCCCGCTGCTGCCTTCTGCGGCGAGCCGCACCTTCCCGGTCAACACACGCTACCCCCGAACTTTCCCCACGAGACGCCCGCGAGGCTGCCGCTGGTGGGAGACGCTCCAGTCCATGGAGCTGTCATCGCATCACCTGTGCCTTCCCCCCCTGCCCGCTATTCTTTTCTTTTGATGTAAATAATTTGCATTCTAAGAATCCCGAAATCACGCTGAAACTCATTCTCAAGGGTGCATGTGAAGATGCCTTTTTAAAAGACTCACGCGAGCCCAGTGCAATTTGTGAAACCTGGGGTTGGAGGGGGGCGGTGTTGGTGGCGGAGGTAAACCACCTTAGAGTATTTTTAGTTCTTCTGAGAAGGGACATCGAGGTCGGCCGCTGTCAGAGCCGGGGCTTTCCCGCCTGCGGGTGCCTTGGTAAGCAGCCCGCGCCCGCCGCCACCTCGCTCCCCTCCCGCACGCCGGCCTCGAACCCGCAGCCCGGGACGGCGCCCGCCCGCACGCCGCCCGCAGCAGGCTTCGCCCTCCTGGGTACTCACTTTTGCCGGGAAGCAAAGTCTGCCATATCAGTCCGTGAGCACTTCCTGCACGGGGACGTGGAGAGCCTCTGTGTGCACAGCTGTTTCGCGAAGAGCCGGTAAAATCCAGAAAGACGGCGAAGGAGCGAGTGAGGCAGGGAGGGAAGAGGGAGAGCCCAGCCCGAGCACGGGCGTCCGGGGATTTCAGCCTCCGCTCCAGTCCCCAGCCCGGTGCCTCTGTGAGAAGAAGCTCAACTCGGTGCACTTGTTCACTCTTTCTTCATGAGAGGAGGAGTCAGTGTTGCAACATTTACGTTCCTTGCTGGAGGCAAAACAGTGATTTTCTTCAGCAAGCAAAATGTCCAGAGCCTGCCGGTTTTACAGGGTAACGGAGGTAGACGGGGGAGCCGGAATGCTGCGAAGATGGGGAGAAGAAAGAACGGATTCCCCCCAGATGGGTTTTGCATGGCCGGGGCCACACATCTTCTATTGAGTCTGTACCAGAAAACAAACAGACAAGACAGTAATAAAAACGTCTTAATAAGTCGAATGACCTCAAAGATATTTCTCTTGCAGCCAAGATGTTGAGTGTCTCGGTGTCAGATTTCTTTCCTTATATCTGAGTAACAGTGAACAGCGGCTTAACAATATTTGAGGGGGGCTCCGGGGATTTGAATCTCACCTTCCCTGAGAAGAAGGAGGAGTCAGAGAGAAAGGGGCAAAAGAAAATAGTGACCCAAGGAGGTTTTGCTTTCTTTTCTTAATAACCAACGCCAAAACTTCCAGGGTACTGTGTTTATTCTCTGCCACATGAATATAATACATAAACATGGGCGCTGACTAAATAATGTGCACTTTTGTGTTTTCCACAAATACAGAATTTACCTTTTTCTAATAATACTGGGATTAGCAGCACTCCGTTGGCCAAAAAGTACGTTGTTCTGACTTTTTAAAAATAATAACAAACCTGCACACAATCATCACCTTTTCTCTTGCAAAAAACCACCACATTTTCTCCTGCTAAAATAGTACTGAAACTAATAGTAGCAGCTGCCTGAATCAAATAGTTATTCCTGAATAAGTAAGTTGCCAGTGGCTGATGCTATTAATTAATAATGCATCCGATTGTTATGTAACCCAGAGGGCCACCAAGGAAATATTTTAAACAAAGGTTATCGGGTTTCAAAAAACAAAGTTATTGGAAGACTGGACCTTTCCCTTTGGATTTGACTGCCACTCTGGAATAATTGGCAAATTGCAGTCAGCAGTGGGCACTTGCCAAGCCTCAGGAAGCCATTGGAAATTCCAGGATGCATTGGTGATCCTTTTGGATTGGAAGCCCAGAGGCACCTGCATAGGCATAATAACCTAATGCTTCCTATTCAATAACATTTCCTTGTACGATTAAACCGTAGACTCCACCTGGTTTTCTTAGCTAATGGACAATGCATCTTTCATACACAGCCTACACGTACTTCCTGTGATGATCGAGGTATATTTACTTTTACTCATGGGTGTCTATGAAGGTATGCAACTACAGTTTATTTTTAGAACCACTGGGCCACATGAGATCTTATAGAAACATGGAAGAATGTTTCTATAAGACCTTTGTGAAGCAAAGGATCACTCCGTTTTACTCTAGTTGTTCTAATCAGACTATTTAATAGTGAAAAAGAAAATCACTCTAGCAAACTCCAGACTGTCAGCTCTTTGAAGATGGGAGCTTTGCTTTTCCTCCTTGAGGTTCCCAGTCACCTGCAGGTGCTCAGCTTATCTGTACTCTTGGCTTCCAGCAGGTGACAGACTGGCTGTTGAGTGGCTAATCCACATCTCCCTGGGTGAGAAGGGCAAGGCTGGCTCTCTGCTCTGATGTGCAGCACACAGGCTCTGTCCCAAAGCCACTGGCACTCGCTGTTAGTGAATTACTTTGGCCCAGCTTTCCTGACATGATGAAGAAAGTCTTCTGTGAGCCTCAGCATCTTCCCTCTCTGCCCCACGGTGGCTTTCTCACTCCTCCTTCTCTGCAAATTGACACACTCCGGCCCCTTTTATGTGTGTTCTCTTCTTGTTCAGATTCTGCGTCTCTGTCTCAGTGGATATGTTCCTTCTTTCTTCCAAGCTGACTCCTCCAACTGTGTCCTGGACTCCATGTCTGCTCACTGCCTCCAAGACCTTTCTCAGTGCCTGATGCAGAGCAAAGAGCCCAGGCATTGACATGGGTTGGAGTCCTTGCTATTCATGTGGCTTCTCTATGCTTCACTTACTCACTGTAAATGGGACACAGTAATGTATGCCTCAAAAATCCAGTAAAATGAATAATAATGGTGAAAATGCTTGCCATGTAAAGGAAAGTCTAGTGTTAATGGAAAAGAAGGCAAACTCTCTAAAATAATTTAAGGAGGTTTATTTTGAGCCAAACTTGAGGACCATTGCCCAGAGCCCCAACCAGGAAGCCTTGAGCGAGTGGACCCGCTGTGGTTGCGTTACAGTTTGATTTTTATACATTTTTAGGGAGACAGGAATTACAGGTAGAATAATAAATCAGTACATGGAGGACATATATTGGTTTGGTCCAAAAAGGGCAGGACATCTCAAAGCAGGGGCTTGCAAGTCACAGGTGAATTTAGGGATTCTTAAGTTGACAATTGCTGAAAGAGTTAGTTTTTGTCCAAAAGATCAGGAATCAGCTGAAAGGAATGTTTAAGAGTCTTCTATCTTTCATGTGATGCTATACCAGAATCAGGTTGGGCATAAACAACATCATAAAAATCTGTTTACTGAGTATTTATCATTTGTAGGCGTGACTCACCAGGCCCCCTTGGAAAGGAATTTTTTTGGGCCAAGAAAAAGGTCAAAGTTCAGTCCTCACTAGAAACATTAAGTTCCCTTTTTCCTTTCCCTTTCCTTCACCTTCTTTGCATATTTAATCTTTTCTGCCCCATGGCTTCTTTATCTCAACCTACAACTTCCTCACATCTTCCTTGACCCTTTGGTGACTTTACAATTTAATTCACTTCTTTGTTCATCTGTCAGACTTACTGGAAGAATGATCTACACACATTAGCTTTCCTGACTTACTACCCTTTCACTGCCTTAACTCAGAGTTTCTCAACCTTGGCTGCACACCAGAATCATCTGCATTTTTAAAATGTGCTGTGTCTGGGTGTTACTTGCAGAGCTTCTAATTCAGGAGGTTTAGGGTGGGGCCTTGACTTCTCTCTACAAAGATGCACAGGCAGGGTGGAAAATGGCTACCTTCAATCCTCTGCACAATCTCAGCACTGTTAAAAATAAATCTACATCTGTATCTATGAAGTAAAATATAATCCCCCCAAATCACAATCCTCTTTTGTTCATCTAATTCCATCTTGAATGCAACCACCACTAACATATTGGTGCATGTCTCCTTTTTTATATGTGTATACAGTCATGTCTCTATATGCACATGCATATATTTTTTAAACTCAAATTGCAATAATTTCCGTGACTTGTCTTTTCTAAGCCTAATGGAATAATTTTATATAATCAAGGTTACTATCTATAGATTTACTCCATTCTTTTTCATGGCTACATAGTTTGTCATTTATTCTACCATTCTTCTATTGTTAGACTTTTAGTAATTCTAACTCTATTGTAAAAAGTGTTGCCATGATTATCTTTGCATATACCTTAAGATAGATACTTAGGAACGCCATGGTTGAGTCAAGGGAATGAGCATTTAAATTTTGGTAGATAATTACCAAACTGTTCTACAAAAATGTTGTTAGAAAAAGTTTTAGAAGTAAGATTACTGAGTTATTAAGTAGAAACATTTTAAATTTTCATATATACCTTAAAATTTCATCCCCACATGTTTACAAATACATATTCCTACCAAGGATGTTTTCTCACATCCTTGCCAGCACTGGACTTTATCAGTCTTACCTTGCCAGTTTGATAAGCAAAATATGGTATTTCATTGTTGTTCTAATTCACAGTGCCCTGGTTTCTTGTGAGGTTGAGTTCATGTGTTTATTATTATTTGAATTTTTCTCTTATGTGTGACTGTTCAATCCTATGTCTATTTTTCTTTTGTGATGTTTCTCTTTTCTAAAATTAATTTTTTTGTTTATTTTTATGTTTTCATTATTAAGCATGTTAACATTTTGCTAAATGTGTTGTAAACATTTCTCTGTGTCTGTTGTGTTTCCCTTGATTTTGTTTATGGACTGTTTCACTGCACAAAAGTTTTTAATTTTTACCTAGTCAAATCTGTCAATTATATTCTACTATGACTTCTGGGTTTTCTTTCTTACATCTTTACATCAAATACTATTAATTTTTTTTTAAAAAAATAGATCTTAAAAAATAGAAGGCCTCATATAGCCAAAGCAATCTTAAGCAAAAATAACAAATTGGGAGGCATCAGTCTACTAGACTTCAGGCTTTACTACAAGGCTATAGTAACCAGAATAGCATGGTACTGGCACAAGAACAGAGATATAGACCTTTGGAATAGAGCTGAGAACCCCAAAATAAAACCATCCTTATATACTCATATAATCTTTGACAAAGCAGACAAAACTACACATTGAGGAAAAGGATCCCTATTCAATAAATGGTACTGGGAAAACTGAATAACCACATGCAGAAGATTGAAACTGGATCCCCACTTCTCACCTCTCACAAAAATCAACTCAATATAGATAACAGACTTAAGCCTAATGCATGAAACTTTAAGAATTCTAGAAGAAAATATTGGGAAAACTCTTACAGACATTGGCCTAGGCAAAAAAATTTATGAAGAAGACCCCCAAAGCAATCACAGCAGCAACAAAAATAAATAAATGGGACTTGATCAGATTAAAAAGTTTCTGCACAGCCAAGGAAACTATCATTAGAGCGAACAGACAACCTACAGAATGGGAGAAAATATTTGCTTTCTACACATCCAATAAAGGACTGATAATAAGAATCTGTATGGAACTTAAGAAAATTAACAAGAAAAACTCAAACAACCCTGTCAAAAAGTGGGCAAAGGGCATGAACCGAAACTTTTCAAAAGAAGACACTATAATGGCCAGCAAACAAATAAACATGTGCTCAGCATCTCTAACCATTAGGGAAGTGCAAATCAAACCACAATGAGATATCACATAACTCCAGTGAGAATGGCCTTTATCAAAAAGTCCCAAAACAACAAATGCTGGTGTGGATGTGGAGAGATAGGAGCACTCTTACACTGCTGGTGGGACTGCAAATTAGTACAACCCCTGTGGAAAGTAATTTGGAGATATCTCAAAGAGCTAAAAATAGATATATCATTTTATCCAGCAATCTCATTACTAGGCACCTACTCAAAAGAAAAAAAGAAGACATTCTATAATAAAGACATCTGCACTAGAATGCTTATGGCAGCACAATTCACAATTGCAAAGATGTGGAAACAACCTAAGTGCCCATCAATGCATGAGTGGATTAATAAAATGTGGTATATGTATACCATGGAGTTCTACTCAACTATAAAAACAATGGTGAACTAGCACGTGTTATATTATCCTGGATAGAGGTTGAGCCCATCCTTCGAAGTGACGTATCACAAGAATGGAAAAACATGCACCACATGTACTTGCCATCAAATTGGAACTTACTGATCAACACTAACTTGCTCACATGGAGGTAATATTCACTTAGTACCAGTCAGGTGGGAGGAGGATGGTGGAGGTAAACTCACAACCAATGGATAAGGAGCACACTGTATGGGGGAAGGGCAAGCTTATAGCCCTGGCTTGGGTGAGGCAAAGGCATTATATGTAACCAAAATGTTTGTACCTCCATGGTATTCTAAAATAAAAAAATAGATCTTTAATTATTCTATGATTTATTTTTAGGTATTTTATAAGGTAAAGAGTTAAATTTTCTTTAGAATGCATAGTAAATTATTCTATTGCCCTTTATTGAAAAATTGTATTCTGAACACTACTCCGTTTCTGTGAGATGCTTATTTCTATGTCAAAATCACATAGTTTTGATTATTTTAACTGTAGAAATATTAATAATATATTATAATACCTGTAAGTGCAAGCACCCTATCATTCTTTCCTTTTGAAACTTTCTTGATAAATGTAATACATTTATTTTTCCATAACATTTTAGAATCGATTTGTCCAATTAAGATATATTTCTTTGATATCACATTTATATATTAATTTGGGAAAACAGATGTTGTTAAGGCATTAATTCTTCCCATACAGGATTTATTCCTCTCTATTTACATCTTTTTGTTAAAATATCTTTCAATTTTTTTGCTTAATGTTATACTGTCATTATAAGCTTTCTGCACAATAATTTACTTAATCATTCCATATGATGAACATTTAGGTTGTTCCCGAATTTTTACTTTTACATATATATTGCTACAATGAACATAGTTGGGGAAAACGTGGAAAGAGATTTTGCCTTTCGGGAATTTATTTCCTTAGTGTAAAATCCTAAGTGGGCATAATTAGGTCAAAGGGCATGCATATTTCTTATGAGCCTTGAGATATAAGAGCTTATCTTTTTGATGGCTGCAACTTTCAGTGCTCCATTTGTCACACTCCATATCCAATCAGGAACAAAGTCCTGTAAATATCTTTCTCCCCCCACTGTTATTGCCTCAGTTTGTGCCTTTATCATTTTTTACTTCTTCTCCTTCAATAGTTGTACAGCTTGACTCACTTTCACCAGTCTTGCCTACATCAAACTCAAACCCCTTCGCGGTGAATCCGATTACATCAGTCCTTGAATTATAAATTTTTAATGATACCTACTATCCACAGAATACAGTTAGAACATCTTTGCTCCTGCTGATTTCATTGGACTTTCAAGCTGTAGCTCTACAAATATCTCTAGTGTGTCTGAATCCATCCTCCCTTCTTGGAATGTTATTTCTCCCACTCCTTGTTACTTAAAATCCTACCCATTCTTGATCTGCAAACTCTATGGCACTTTCGTCTTAAAGTTTTGCCTGATCACTCCACCTCTGAAGGCACTCTGCTTGCTTCTGTCGTACAGCACGTGTGAATGGGTTTATAATACATCTGCTTTGTTCTGTCTCCAGGGATCGTTGTGAGGCTCATATGAGTTGACATTTGGTAAATTATAAACCATGTGTAAATATAAGGCACCTCCATTATCAGACAATGTATTCCTCCCTCTAAGAAAACCCACACTGGTGCATAAGCAGCGAGGCTAAGTACAACCAGCCTTTATGGGCATGGGAACGGGAATAATTTTCTCCATGGGGAAATGCAGTAGGAAGATGGTAAGAGAGCTGGCCTGTTGATTGATAGAGACTCATGTCTTCCAAACCCAAAGAGGGAGAACTGAACATGCTGAATAAAATGCAAGGGTTGTCAGTCTGTATGATAGCTACATGGATGTCTTCAGACTATTGTGGTGTGAGTCTTCCTATTCAGTGTGTAGTGCTTGGACCAGGGGCATTAACCGGGAGCTTATTAGAAATGCAGGATCTCAGACCCCATCCCCACCTTCTGAATTAGACTTTGTATTTTTTTTTTCAATAAAGAACAGAAACTTATTTCTCCCAATTCTGGAGATGGGGAAGTCTAACATCCAGGTGCCAGTGTTTGGCCTGTTGAGGGACTTCTTGCTGCATCAGATTTTGTATTTTAACAATACCCTTAGTTAGTTCATCTACACATTAAACTTTCAGGAGTTATGTTCTAGAGAAGTGATTTCCAAAAATGTTTGCTCATCATCTCAGCAGTAAAATCATTTTTTAACATGCCTTCCCAAATATATATATCTTTTTATTTGTAAATTATATGTATTTACTACTGTATTACAAATCAATGAAGCAGCAATTTTAAAAGAATTAATAAAGAGATAAAATAAAATACAAATTTTAAAATAATTTTACTTTTTAACAGTATGAAAACATTTGGCTCTCAAAATTATTAATTCATTATCAAAATTTTAATGAGAATAATAATGTGATTAAGTATGTTTTATTTTAAAAAAGATGTTGGCTTAGCACTTTTGAGACATAGTGATTTGAATATTTGGTTCTAAGTTCAGTTTATTTTCAATTTTTTGTTTTAATACCTGTAATGGCTGAAAAATATATTACACAAAAAGTATTAGAAATATTGTTTTCCAGCAAAACTTATTCATTACTTTTTTTTTAAAGTGATGTTTATTGGGGTATATGTTACTGTAAAATTTATGCTTTTTAGTGTATAGTTCTAGGAGCTTTGACAAATGCAAAAAGTTATGTCACCGCCACAATCTCGATATAGAACAGTTTCATCACACACCCCCTGCCCCAGCAAAATTTATTGACTACTTTTTTACACCTAGGTACTTGTATACCTAGGTGTGTACTTCTATATAAGATCCAATAAGTTCAAGAAAGAAAATAATATATTAGTTATTTGGGTTTTGTTCCTAAGAAAGAAAGGAGTTAAGCTTTACTGATATTAAGCGTTAGGATTGACAAAAGTACCTTCACTGAGTTCTTGAATCAGCTCAATGCAAGTCCTAGAAACTACATGAGACATCTCCAGGATAAGAGGGAGTTCTGCAAACATACAAGAGTTGCCATGGTATCCTTACTGATTGATTTGCCATGTATGTGCTACGGATCTTTATCAATGTAGTTAAATATAGGCACAAAGTTGTACGGCAGACCTCTAGAACTTATTCATATTTTGTAACTGAAACTTTGTACCCGTTGAACAAACTTCCCCATTACCTCCTCCTAGAGCCTCTGCCAACCACCGCTCTACTCTCTGCTTCTGTGAGTTTGACCATTTTAGAAAACCTCATGTAAATGTGATCACACAATATTTATCCTTCTGTGACTGGCTTATTTCACTTAGCGTAAGTTTCTCCAGTTGTCACATATGGCAGGATTTCTTTTCTCTCTCTTTTTTTTTTAAGGTCAAATAGTATTTCATTGTATGGGTGTGCCAAATTTTTTTTATTCATTCATCCATCGATAAACATTTTGTTTTTTTCCGTATCTTGGCTATTGTGAATAATGATGCAATGAACGTGGGAGTACTAATCTCTCTTTGAGGTCCTGATTTCAGTTAGTTTGGCTATATTCCCAGTAGTGGGACTGCTGGATCACACGATAGTGGTATTTTTAATTTTTTGAGGAACTGCCATGTTTTCTATAGCAGTTGCACCATTTTACATTTCTGCAAACAGTGTACAAGAGTCCCAACTAGTCCATATCCTCACCAATTGTTATCTTTTGAATTTTTTAATGATAGCCTTCCTAACAGGTGTAAGGTGATATCTCATTATAGTTTTGATTTGCATTTCCCTGATGATTAGAGATGTTAAGTACCTCTTGCAAATAGGGATAAGTTTGCTTTTTCCTTTCTGATTTAGATAACTTTTATTTCTTTTACATGTCTAAACTTTCTGACTAGAACTTTTAGTACTATGTTGAATAACAGTGGCAAGAATGAGCATCTTTGTCCTGTTTCTTAACATTAGAGGCAAAGATTTCAGTTTTCCACCATTGAGTGTGATGTTAGTTCTGGGCTTGTCATATATGGATTTTATTATGCTGAGGTATTTTTTGTCTATTTTTAGTTTGTCTAGAAGCTTATTTTTTGTTTTTAACATGAAAGAGTGATGAATTTTGTCAAATGACCTTTCTGCATCTTTTGGGATGATCATGTGATTTTTATCTTTCAGTCTGTTAATGTGGTGTATCACATTAATTGATTTGTGTGTATTGAACAATCCTTGCATCCCAGGGACAAATCCCACTTGGTCATGGTGTGTGATTCTTTAAATATACCATTGAATTTGTTTTGCTGGTATTGTGTTGAGGATTTTTGCATCTATATTCATCAGGGATATTAGTCTGTAGTGTTTTTTTCTTGTGTCTTTTTTGGCTTTGGTATGAGGGTAATGCTGGCTTCATAAAATGAGTTTGGAAGTACTCCTTCCTCTTCAACATTTTGGAACAGTTTGAGAAGGATTGGTGTTAATTCCTCTTTTAATGTTTGATAGAATTCAGCAGTGAAACCACCTGGTCCTGAACTTTTCTTTTTGGGGGACGTTTTGATTACTGATTCAATCTCCTTATTCATTATCTGTTCAAATTTTCTTCATGATTTACTCTTGGTAGTTGTGCGTTTCTAGGAATTTATCCAGTTCTTCTAGGTTATCTAATTTGTTGAGGTATAATTGTTCATAGTAGTATCTTACGATCCTTGCTATTTCTGGGGCATCAGTTATAATGTTTCCTCTTTCACTTTTCATTTTTGCTATTTGAGTCTTCTCTTTTTTATTTTTAGTCTAGCTAAAGATTTGTCAAAAAACCCCCGAATTCTTAGTTTTCTCAATTTTTTCCTACTATTTTTCTATTTTCTATTTTGTTTATTTCTTCTCTAATCTTTATTATTCCCTGCTTTTGCTATATCTTGGCTTAGTTTGTTCTTTTTCTTGTGATAACGCTTTATTCCTTTCTCCTTTGTGTATCTTCTATAGTTACTTTCTTTTTGGTTACCATGGGGCTTATATAAACATAAAACATGTAGTTATAACAGTCTGTGTTATGCTGATAACAACTTCACTTCAATCACATCACAGATAAAAACTCCACTTTTACTCTCTCTCCTCCACCCTTTATGATATTGATGTTACAATGTACAAAGTTTTATATTGTATATCCATTAACAAATATTTGTAGTTATACTTAATATTTTTCTCTTAATTTTTTACTAAAACTAAAAGTGATTTACATGCCACCATTCCAGTATTATAATATTCTCTATTTGTCTATGTATTTACCCTTATCAGTGAGTTTTAGACTTTCATATGCTTTCATGCTGCTGTGTAGCATCCTTTTGTTTCAACTTAAAGAACTCCCGTTAGAATTTTTTCCTACCCAAACATTTTTTTGTGTTTAATCTATTGTAAATTTGATAACTTTTATCCACTTTTTTTCTATTTTAATGTATTGTTGCTCTTGTTAATGAATATGAAGGAGAATTTTAAAAATGGTATTCTGCATTATTTTCCTGAACTCCTATGGCTTTGAAAGCTGATGATAAAGAAAACAAGCACTTTGGGTCTAATTCAGCGTCAAGCTATGGGAGAAGAAACAGCCATGATTTAGAAGAAAGGAATCTGTGATGGGAATTGGAAGACTAGAGTCTAATGTTGGGCTCTCTACTCACTTTCTAGCTGTCAGTTTTGTCATTTGTAAAATGAGAGACTTGGACTATACCTGTCTTAACTCTTTTGGGGTCTTAGAGACGTTTGAAAACAGGACAAAAACGATGAACCCTTTCCAGAGAAAAGTTTGCATATGCACATGCATACAAAAATGTAATTGTAAGGCATTTATAGACCTCCTGAATCTTTACACAAAATGTCCTTTTTAGCTCTCTAATTTGAAGGGAAGAAATTTTAAAAAGAGCTGCTGATAGTGGAGATGTTCAGAAAGTTAGTAGCATTAGATGAGTGCAATAAAAACCTATCAATGGCCTTCATCTCCTGTCATTTGAAGGTTTAATACTGAAGGAAATTCCCTACGATGTCAATTCCAGGGCTTTGTTTTAGCTTTGAAAATGGCAGGGCAGAGTGCTAAAAGCATGGATCTAAGAGCTGCCCAGGAATGGAGTGAAACTCTCACTAACACTACCTCTGTGGCCTTGTTCAAGTTGCTTAACTTTCAAATTTAATTTAATTTATTGAGGCAAAATTCACATAATATAAAATCAGCCATTTCAAAGTGTACAATACAGTGGCATTTAGTACATTCACAATGTTCTGTAACCGTCACCCCTATCTAGTTCCAAAACATTTTAATCACCCCCAAAGTAGATCCTGTATGTATCCATGAAGCAGTCAATCCCCTTCCTCTCCTCCCCCCCAGCCCCTGGCAACCACCATTGGCTTTCTGTTTCTATGGCTTTACTTATTCTGGGTATTTCATATAAATAGAATCATACAACATGTGACTTTTTTGTCTGGCTTTATTCACATAGCATATAACTTTCAAGGTTTATCTATATTGTAGCTTGTATCATTACTTTATTCCTTTTCATGGCTGAATACTTTTCCATTGCATGGATATACCACAGTTTGTTCATTCATTCATCTATTGATGATCATTTGGGTTATTTCTGCCTTTTGACTACTGTGAGTAAGTTGCTTAAGTTTTTGTCCCCACTTTACTCATCTGCCAAGTGGGGATAATAATTTATTACTTTTAGGATCATTGTGAAGACTGGAACTAATGCAGATCATGTGTTTGGCTCAATTAAGAGGAGCTATCATGATCATTTATTTTTGTGAAACCAGACAGAAAGGAATATTAACATAGTTCCCCAGTTAATTTGCAGGCAAGATGAATGTTCTGTTTTTTAAAGCCACCAAAGATTTATCAGTTCCTTTTACCTTTCCCCATCTTCCCATCCATATTTAGGTTATGTAACTCATTTTCAGGTCTCCTTACTGTTGGGATCATTCATTATTTTGTTATAATCTTTATTCACCTGCTTTCTTTTTCTCCTCCCAGTTTTGTTCATTAAAAAAAATTTCTTTCTTCTGATAACAAATGCCAGGCTCAATTCTAGGTGCTGGGCTAGGAAAATAATTAGATTCACCCTTAGATCACTTCCATGGTATTATATTCCAGCAGAGGAAGGAGAGGCTATAAACAAATAAGCAAATGGACCATATGCCAGGTGGTGACACATACATACTAAGAAATGAAACAAAGTGGAGAGGGGATAAGAGAGGGTACAAATCCAGTAAAAGAGGTCAGGATGAGGCTGTGTGATGATGTGACTCGAGCTGAATCCTGAATGAGGACTATGCCACACCTTTCTGAATAAAGTCTTCCTGCAAGGGAGAGGGAAGCAACTAGAGCAGTGAGCAGAATGACATGAGCTGACTTTTATTCTAGACGGACTATCTTGGCTGCTGTCATGAAATCATACTATTGACAATTGTCATCTCTGTCTCCCTCCTTGGTTTCTTTCTCTGAGATTTTTGCTCCTTGATCTCTTCCTGAAAGTTCACTTTCTTGAAAGTTCACTTTGTGAGCTGAGAGCATCCCTTTCTCCTTACCCCACCCCTCAATTCCTTGAGGGAAAAGGAAAAGACTACACAAAGGAAGCTTTCTCCACTGAATGTTCACCACCTCAACAGCCTCAGGTGAAAAAGGACCTATGGCTGGAGGCCATGACTTCCTTCCTGGTTCAAGGTGAAGACTTCACTGAGCTTTGTCTTCCCTGATGCCTAAGGTATGAGCATTAGGGAGAATTCCAGAGTCATTTCTAGAGCAAGGCAGCCTTTCTGTCTTTGCCAGTGTTCATTTTCCTGATTGAATTTACAAATAGGGAAGGTTACTTTTGGTGACAGAAGCAAAAGCTCACCAGTTCTCCTGGGGATTTGGATTTGGGCATTCTGTACCTCCTACTTTTCTCTCCCCAAGCTTCCCCTGTTTTCTTTCAAGGATATTCCATCCACATTAAAGATCATGTGATATGGGGGAAAACAGTGTTGGACTGGGAATCAGAGGGTCTGTATCCTGCCTAGACTCTCATTCCCCTGTCATGGGTTTGCCAGTGGAGAAGTGGTGGTAGTGAGTAGCAGAAGAGTGGGTAGTACTAAATAATTGGAGCTCTGGAGTCAGACTAGCTAGTCTGGTTCCACTCCTCACTGGTCTTGGGCAAATTATTAACTTCTGTCATTCATAGTGTCCTCATAGGTAACATGGGGATAATAAATGTATCTACCTCATAGGGCTGCTTTGAGTATTAAATGAGATAATTGACAAAAAGGCACAGAGAACCGTATCAGGCATGCAGTGACCTTTACAGTTAGTAGTACTGTTGACGAGTTGTGCCCAAGGGCTGGAATCTTATCACATGCAGAACATCCTGTAAACCTGAGGATGGTTTGGCCCAGGAAAAAGGAGGAAAAGTGAAATGGTTTTCTTTAGTTACATAAGGAATTATCACACAAAAGAGATCTTTTTTTCTGAGTTGCTTGAAAAGCTCTTTGGAGTTTAATTTAAAGTAATGGAAAAAATCTGTAGCATTTCTATATGTTAGTAATAGACGATCTGAAAAAGGAATCAAAACAATCCCATTTACAACAGCATAAAAAATACTTGGGAATGAATTTAACAGAAGAAGTGAAAGATCTGTACACTGAAAACTACAAAATATTAATGAAAGAAATTAAAGAAGACAAAAACAATGGAGAACTTTTAATATAACCAAAGGAGCTTGAGAACTGAAATTACTATTTTGCAAAGCATCGAGTTTCCATCAACGAAAGAATTCAAGCAAAAATAGGCTCTTTTTTTTTAATTTCAGCATATTATGGGGTACAAATGTTTAGGTTACGTATATCGCCCTTGCCCCATCCGAGTCAGAGCTTCAAGCGTGTCCATCCCCCAGACGGTGTGCACTGTATCCATTATGTATGTATATACCCATCCCCTCCTCCCCCCTCCTGTCTGCCTGACACCCGATGAATGTTATTACTATATGTGCACTTAAGTGTTGATCAATTAATACCAATTTGATGGTAAGTACATGTGGTGTTTGTTTTTCCATTGTTGGGGTACTTCACTTAGTAGAATGGGTTCCAGCCCTATTCAGGATAATGCAAGAGGTGCTATATCACCATTGTTTTATGTGGCTGAATAGAATTCCATGGTATACATATACCACATTTTATTAATCCACTCATGTATTGATGGGAACTTGGGGTGTTTCCACATGTTTGCAATTGTGAATTGTGCTGCTATAAACATTCGAGTGCAGAGGTCTATTTTATAGAATGTCTTTTGTTCTTTTGGGTAGATGCTCAGTAATGGGATTGCTGGATCAAATGGTAGTTCTACTTGTATCCCTTTGAGGTATCTTCATATTGCTTTCCACAGCGGTTGTACTAGTTTACAGTCCCATCAGCACTGTATGAGTGTTCCTATCTCTCTGCATCCACGCCAACATTTCTTGTTTTGGGACTTTTTGATAAAGTCCATTGTCACAGGGAATAAGTGATATCTCATTGTGGTTTTGATTTACATTTCCTTGAGCATTTTTTCATGTTTGTTAGCCATTAGTCTATCTTCTTTTGAAAAGTTTCTGTTCATGTCCTTTGCCCACTTTTTTCTTTTTTTTTTTTTTTTTTGAGACAGAGTCTCACTCTGTTGCCCAGGCTGTAGAGTGCCGTGGCATCAGCCTAGCTCCCTTTGCCCACTTTTTGATAGGGTTGTTTTATTTTTATTTTTATTTTTTTGCTGATTTTCCTGAGTTCTAAATAGATTCTAGTTATTAGTCCTTTATTGGATGTGTAACATGTGAATGTTTTTTTCCCATTCTGTAGGGTGTGTGTTTGCTCTCGTGATCGTTTCCTTGGCTGTGCAGAAGATTTTTAATTTGATCAGGTTCTATTTATTTATTTTTGTTGTTGCTGTGACTGCTTTTGGGGGTCTTCTTCATAAATTCTTTGCCTAGGCAATAATAAGCTCTTTGTTTGGACCAACATAGAAGAGATTCCCTTCTCTAAAATGTGACTCTAGAATAGCAGAGGGATTCCTCTTCTCCCCACGACAACCTAAAAGTTACTTCTCAAATACCTCAGCATTCTTACTGCTCTTCTGATGCCAGCAAGGGCAATGGTTGACTTTTTTCCAAACAAGCAGGATGGTGTCGTGGTGGTCAGAGCTGGTGGAGCTCTGACGAGGAAACTGATGCTGGAAGACTGTTGCCTTGGGGCAGGAACATTAAGTTAGAAAGTTAGAATCAGCGGATGGTTGGAAACGTGAAAGTTCCCAGGGCATCCCTGAAGTCAGGCAAATTATGAGTTAGTTAATAACAGAAAATCATCCAAGTTAATAAAGAAAGCTTAGCTTAATAAAAACACAGATGAGCATTGGTAGGGGTATGGAAATGTTTGCACACAGAGCACACTGCCATGTCTATCAGCTTCTCTGCCTGCTGTTACCACACTTTCTGTCTTTAAATGACAAGATGTGCTTTTGAATCAGGTTTCCAGTTGCTGCAACCCTCAGTCATGAACATGATTAACATATTAACATAAAATGAAATATTGAAAATGCCTACTTAGGTTTGACTATTATGTCTCTGATCTCCCCTCCCGCTCATCTACTGTCTTTTCCTGCTTATGTCACTAATTTTCTCAGTCATTTTGGGATACTATTACAGAATACCATAGACAGGTGGCTTAACTAACAAATATTTATTTCTCATAATTCTGGAGACTGGGAATCTGAGATCAGGGTGCCAGCATGGTCACGTTCTAAGTGAGGGCCCTCTGGTTCATAGACGGCTTCCTTCTTGTTGTATCCTCATATGGAAGAGAGAACTCTGGTTCATCTCCTTATAAGGGCACTAATCCCTTGACGGTTTCCTCATGGCCTCACTAAACCTAATTACCACCCTAAGGCTCCACCTCCAAATACCATTACATTGAGGACTAGGGATTCAACATATGTATCTGGGCAGGACACAAACATTAGTCTGTAGCACTGGTCTACTTACTCTTGCCTGTGGGCCTTTGCATTGGCTGTTCCCTTTGCCTGGAACATCCCCCTCCTCCATATTCACAGCTTATTTGCCTACCTCCTTCAGGTCCTTCTTTAACTATCACTTATTTCCTCTCAGTGAGGGCTTCCTTGACCTCCTGTGGCCCTTGCTAGCTTCTTTTCCTATTTATTTTGTACCATAGTACCTACCACCTTATTTCATAGTTTGAGTTACCCCAGGAGTAGACCTGTTGCCAAGAATTCAAGTGTAAGTGGTTTATTGGGGAGTTGCCTCATAGTTATTCTACACAAGTGGAGGAGAAGCTGGGATGTTTACATGCCAACTTCCATTAGTCACTGGCTGTGGGCTGTTTGGGAGTGGAGTGTCAATTTCCTGGCACGTCTCCTCAAGGCGGGCAAATAAGCCTTCTGTGACTTTGGAAAAAGACCTAAAGCAAGGAGATCCAGATACTGGTCTCTGGAATAGGGACTGACAATATCTGCTACATTGTCTGACATACTATCTGGTTTGTTATTTATATAATAGATATGTGATATAAATAATAAACATATTATTTTAATACATATTAACCATACATATTCCCCCTTCCAGAAGGTAAGCTTTATGAGGACACGTATTTTTGTCTGTTTAGTTTACTGCTGACCTTAAAACAGCACCTGACAACTTGGTACATGTTGGTGTTTAATAAATATTTGTTGAGTGAATGAATGACCTAAAACAGATTTTAAGCTGGGAGTTGTGTCCCATTCAACAGGTTGTAAAATCAGTTTAATGACTCCTGAACAGCTTTCAAGAGAGAAAGAAAAATAAAAAATATCAGAGTATATTGCAGGTGGTAAAGGTAAATACTATTTTATAAAATTCACTTCAGCTATTTAGTATACATTTTATAAGTATTAAATTAACTTAAAATACATAAATTAAACAGACAGTCCCTGAGTAATGGATGACCCGACTTATGGTATTATGTGCTTATAGGTGGGCTCCCAGGGCTCCTCATAAGGACAATTTATAATTAAATAATTAAATCAATAGTTTGGGAACTGGTTTCTTCTGCACATGTAAACAAACCTGCGTGGAGTAGGCGGGTCGAAGGCGCAGCATCTTTTCGCTCACAGCTGGTCTCACTGTTTACGTGGTCACTGATGCACAGCATCACTTTCGTTTTAACTTTTTTGTTCAATTTTGTAAATCTGTGTTTACCCTTCTGACCACGCCTCCAAAGGGAAAGTCCATGGCAAGTCCAGGTGAGCCTGCAGCTAAGAGAAATGTGATTACAATGGAAATGAAAGTAGAAATGGTGAAGCATCGGGAGAAAGACCAGACACCCTCATTCACTGGGAAGGCATAAGGCTTCAGTCGCTCAACTATCGGGACAATTATGAAAGATCAAGTGAGAATAATAGAACATCTGAAAGGCAGTGCTCCAGTGAAAGTATCAATTACTACTAAGCAGCGTAGTGGATTAATTATTGAAATGGAAATGTTGTTACAGGTTTGGTTAGAAGATCTAAATAAGTATAACATCCCTACTAACCTAGTGTTGATGTAACATATGATGAGGGTTAACCTTCAATATTCTTCTTGGAAATTTCTCCTATCTCCTATGTAAACTTTTTCTATGAGTTTGTTTTTATGTTCTGTTTGTTTGAATTAAAAGAAAGAGCACAATAGTTTCTGTAGCTTATTATTACAGTATAGAGGTATTATTATTACAGTATTACACTGTATTATTATTACCACATATGAGCCATTATAATATTGCTCTGATTATTATTTTTATTATTGGTACGTGCTGTCCATCAGGGATCCGAATTACATACACATCTGACCTAAAGATGTTCTCAGGAACATATCTCATCTGTAACCCAGGGACTACCTGTATTTATATTGGGTTCTGGGATAAAATGTGTTTTTCAAGCCACATCGTGATACTTGACAATCTCTAATGAATTTGCTCATTTTAGAGGATGGCAAATCAAGACCCAGAGAAGTGAAGGCTGTTCCCAGGTTACAGAACTGGGCCCAGGCAAAGCAGGCCCCACGGCATCACAGCTCCTCTGTGAGGCTAGCTACTGTCAGATATTGGCCATTTAGTTTATGGAACAAAAGTCTCCAGCCAGGTCTTTCTTTGAGCTAAAGGAAACCAGATACTTTACATACAACTGAAAGGCCAAGTTGCAAACCTGTGAGGATCTGGAGCTCTGTGGGTGGCTGAGAGACTGGCCTGGTTACCAACTGGCTTCAGGAACAACATCTACTTGCCAGTTTACCTGCATTCTGTGCATCAGGGTTGAGCTTGCTTTGCTCCCTGCATCTCAGCATGCAACACAGTAGTCTCCCTAGGGCTGGCCTGGCCCTGAACACAGTCATAAAAAATTGACATGAGGGGGTCCTGTTAAAAGAGATTTTCTTAAGCATTATTATTATTATTATTTAATTCCTTTTTTTTTCTTAGCAGATTAGAAACAAAAACTTGCTCAGAGCCTGCCTCCCTTCTTGCTTGTCATTTATGTTTTTTCTCTTATATATCCTACATGGAAAAAAAATAGATATAGGGCATTTTTCTGGCTTCAGGGCCATACTTGTAAAAGAACAATGCTTCCCATTATTGCCCTGTGGCAGGCGCTACCAAGGCTTGCTCTGCAAACCTGAAGTCCTTCCCTAGAGCCAAAGAAAGAGTTGCTGGTGATGATAAAAAAAAGTCTATGCAGTCACACCAGTGTTCTGCTCACTGCTGTCTTTCTTAACCTCATGCCACAAGGAGATATTTGTGGGTTTTGTGCCACACATTCCCAGCTGAGACCGGAGGCACGGTGGAGCTCCGTTCAATGGCATCTCGAGGTGGGGTGTGGCTATAGGTAGGGTCTGGTTTAGGCAGAAAAAAAAAAAAAGAGCCAGAGACACCTTGGAAACTTGGTTCTTAGGGATCAGAGGGGTCAGGATGGGCCGTTTGAGAAGTAAAAATGTAGTCTTCAAATGCTATTTTTCTGCCAGGTATTATAAATACATCAACCTTCAACGTTCATGACTAGGGAGAGGAGGTAGAGTGGGGAGGAAAAGCAGAGGGGAAACCGATGCATTTATTTTTCTCACTTAGCTGCTGCCCACCGCCCTCACTCTTGTCGGTTTGCCTTTTTCAGGCTGGTAAGGCAGATCCACGTTGCCAGGTACAGGAGCGCTCCCGCCCACCTACTTTCCCTGCAGCCATCCCTCCCCCGGGTTTCCCCTGCGCCTGTGGGTGTGTCCTTGGGGTGCGAGGCACAGGTGCTTTCAGAGGCACTGAGACCTGTCGCTCACACTCTCTGAATAAATCATCAGCATCACTGGCAACTTGGCTAGGAACTGAAAAGGATGAGACAAAGACTAGGAAATTATCATGTTATCCACTGTTCTTTCTTTTTAAAAAATTTTAATGGGAAGGCAGACTCTTTCTGCCTAACATATGGCGCGCTGCTGACAAACTGCTTCCTTTTGGAGGAAGAGAAGCCGCCAGCAGGGCTGAGAGCTGCTCAGCCACCGCTTGGCGGGGACACTTGGCAGGCTGGGCACTTCTCCAGTTCCCGTCGGAGATACGATGGCCAACGGCTTCCCCCAGCCCTCCTCAGGCCGTCTCCCATACCAGTGGGCTTCCTTTGTTGGCTGAAATCACGCCACTAACTCTTGCTCCGTATGGTAGAAACAGGGGGAGTGTAGGCTAATTTCCACTTCAGCATTTCTGATTAGAGAAACAGATCCACGGGTTAAGTGGAAGAGTGGCTTCCCCCTTGACCTCTTTACCTGATCTTGCCTCCTGTTGACTAATAATGCAAGGGCAGATCAGGTGATTCACAGAAATCCTGTGTGCCAGGGCTTCTTGCATGGGGAGGACGTGGTGCCAAGACAAACGCATCGTGCTGTGCTCCATTCAGACCGAAAGGCAGACAGCATCGCTCATTGTTTCTGTGAAACGGCAGACCTAGTGCTGTCCATGGAGATACACGGGACCCATCTCAAACTGTATTTAGGACAAAGTGATACGTTTTTCTGTGGTTGCACAACTTACCTTCTATAAGGCTGAATTTATTTATTTTATTTATTTATTTTTTTGAGACCAGATCTTGCTCTGTTGCTGGGCTAGAGTGCAGCGGTGTAATCACAGCTCACAGCAACCTCAAACTCCTGGGCTCAAGCGATCCTCCTGCTTCAGCCTCCTGAGTAGCTGGGACTATAGATGCACCACCATGCCCAGCTAATTTTTCTATTTTTTGTAGAGATGAGGTATCC
This sequence comes from Lepilemur ruficaudatus, assembly GCA_963574885.1. Lineage (NCBI taxonomy): Eukaryota > Metazoa > Chordata > Mammalia > Primates > Lepilemuridae > Lepilemur > Lepilemur ruficaudatus. The sequence goes on along the minus strand of CAUYRT010039617.1, from coordinate 21,597 downwards.
ACATGTTGCCTAGGCTGGTCTTGAACTCTTGGCCTCAAGCAATCCTGTCTCCTCAGCCTTCCAAAGTGCTACGATTATAGATGTGAACCACCAAGCCCAGCCCTAGCATGCAGAATTTAAAATTGTTTAAGCCGTTTAGTGCTTTGAGGCCAAGTAAAAATTATTTCTTTGCTTGACTCAGTTGGTTTATTCCCTTCATGAATTCAAAGGGCCACAGGACCTTGATAATTGTGGGATTTTACACTCCAATGTGAAATGGAGCTGGTCTCAAAATTATCCTGGTGTTCACCTTTTTCATGAACACATTTCTTAAGAGGAAAGTATAACCATCATTATCAACTACACAAATTTTCCTGGAAATAATAGTTTTCGTAATGTTAAACTTCTAAAGCTTCTATTGCAGTAGAAGCCAACCACATGGTTCAGGTTTCAATGTCTGATAAAGTATAACTTCATTTATATGTAAAACAGAGGCCTTAAGTGTTGAGGCCTCTGAGTGTTAAAGTCATAGGCTTTTTTTTTTGGCCCAAAATATTTTGTGTCACATTTTAAAAATTGGGAGTTTTTTTTTTTCCATGAAATATGCATCTGCAGCTTTTCTCAAAAAACACTATTTGTCCCTGTCTCAGTCTGTTCAGGCTGCTATAACAAAATACCTTAGACTGGGTAAATTATAAACAATAGAAACTTATTGCTTACAATTCTGGAGGCCGGGAAGTCTGATATGGAGGTATCAGCAAATTTAGTGTTTGGCAAGGGCTGTTCCCCACAGATGGCGCCTTGTTAGTGTGTCCTTACATGGCGGAAGGAGCAAGGGAGCTCTTTTGTCTCTTTTGTAAGGATACTAATCCTCAATTATGAGGGTGGAACTTTTATGACTTAATTGCTTCCCAAAGGCTCCACTACTTAACATGGTCACATTGAGTATTAGATTCCAACATGTGAATTTGGGGGGACACCAACATTCGGACCACAGCAGTCCCCATGGGACTGACATTCCCACCTGGCACAGATCTACTTATGCTGACCTGTGGCTCCCCCTGTAGGTGGTGCCTGCCCTCCCGAAGTTTTCCCCGGCATCCCCTTCTTATTTCTCTACTCCAAAGCCACATGCCAGTTGCTTTATTATGTTATTTTTTTAATTTGCATTATTGTCTTTCTCAGGCAAGAACGATATTTTTCTGTGCCTAGATCCCTGTTAAAAGTGGGAAAACCAAAAGTCGAACTTCTAGAGTTCCATGTTTCTAAGGGAACACAGGAAGAGATTCTAATTGTGGAAGAGAAGAGTAATTCTTTATATTTGGACTCGCTTCACTCATTCATGTTGCCCCTGGCTGCTGTGCACATTCGTAATCGCAACCCCTGCCATATCCCGTTTCTCACACTCTCCCCACCCATTTTGAAAGACCAGCTCACTAGCTGCAGCTTGCACTCCGTCTTACCTCAGTCCTCTACCTCATTTCTTTTATAATACCACGAAGAAACTGACGTTAGGCAATTCAAGAAGGTAAGGTAAGAATTAGAATTTGTCATGGTCATCACAAAAGGGAAAAAAATAAAATTTAGAGATAATAGGAGTTGTGCTTTGCCCCCCTATTGCTGAGTGGTTAGAGAAGCACGGTTGTCTGTATGTTAAAAAATCACTATTAGGTCTCACAAACGACATTTACTTTTCATCACCCATGGATATAATTTGCAGTTGGCATTATTTTTCTTCAGGATCCATGTGTAAGATTCTACAAAGATACCTTAGTGAGCAAAGCATGTCAGAATTAGGCAAACCTCTTGTCAGGAAGATGTGACTCATCCAGAACGAGCCATGGGAAAAAATATGCAGCATTTAGGAGACATGAGCTGTAAGAAAATGAACTGTGGATGGGGGGCTGGTGTGTGTGTGTGTGTGGGGGGTCTTAGAACCTCAAGGAAGGAATTCATCTGGTTAGATTTAAAATGAGAGTTATTTTACAAGAATTTATATTCAAATTGGCATGCGAGGGAAATAGGGACCAGGAAGGAAATAGCTAAGAAGGGATCATTTGCTAGGTTTTAAGGCAAGAAAGAAATCTCTTTCTCTCTCTCTCCCACACACACAATTATTTAACATTTGCCATATTTGCTTTACCTGTGTGTGTGTATACTCCATGTTTATACACACATATATGTATACTTATTCTGTTTTATCTCTCCATCTGTGTGTGTGTGCGCGCGTGTGTGTGTGTGTGTGTGTGTGTGTGTATTTTTCTGAACCATTTGATAGAAAGTTGCAGGTAGCATAAGACCACACCCCCAAGTAAGTTAGCAGGCAGCATCTAAGGACACAGACATTCTCCTAAGTAACCACAATAGCATATTGGCAGTAAAAAAATTTAACGAGATATTATTTAATACATAGTTCATATGAAAATTTCCAGAATTGTCCCCAAGTGTCCTTTATAGCTATGCATATGTGTGTATTTCCCGGACTAGGATTCATTTAAGAATCAGGGTTTGAATTTGAGTGTCTTGTCTCTTTAATCTTTATTCCAGAACAATCATCCTGCTTTCCATAACATTGATATTTTTGATAAGATCGTACCAGGAGTATTGCATCTTCCTTTATTTTTTAATATATGTGTGTGTGTGTTTTGCTCGTACTAATAGGCAGATCTCACTGTATAAGAGCACAGGCTCTGAAAAGGGGGTGGCTTCGGTTACCATCTCAGGTCCATTTATTAGTTTTGAGCTCTTAGGCAAATTACTTGAACTCTTTGTGCCTCAGTTGGATCTAAACAATGGGTATAAGTTTCACAAATGTTCGGAAGGATACTAAGCACATATGAATGGTTAGATATTATGTATTTCACTGTTGTTATTTTTAGAGAATACACTCCAATTCAATCTTGGAGTAAGTGGGAGGGTTTTGTATGATTCCTGATATCCAGTTGCAAATGATGTGAAATAATTTATTCTTGATTTAGAATAATCATTATAATAGCATATTCTGACTTCTTATCAAAATAAAATTATGTTGTCTCTAATTATTGTGTTTACTGGTCCAGATTTAGGTTATGCCAACATTATGTAACTAATTATAACACTGGCTAATAGTATAAATAGAGGTTAATTATGTGGAATTGGGAGTGGGAATATCTTGATTTGCCACCCAGCTTGGCCACTCACAAACTGTCTGAGCAAATCACGTATCTTTCTAAGCTGTCATTTTCTCACTGTTGAATGGGGATAATAATCTGTATCTCTGAGACATGTTTGTAAAACTCCATATTTCTTTCCTGGCACTGAGCAAGCCCTTTAAAATCTTGCCCAGAACAAACAAACAAACAAACAAAAACAAAAAGTTCACTTATCAACTTGACTTCAATAGATATTACCAACATTTAATAAAATTACTAAAAATTATTGGACATCAGTGATTTTATTTAATGACAAACCTAGCATAATTTTACTTAAATTAGCCAGACCATTCTCTTTGTTCTACATTTCTAAAAGGTCTGGATCTTCTTTAGATGATTATAAATCTGTACTTCAGGGAGTAAGATTATTTGAAGATTTACATTAACTTGTGGAAGCTTTCATAAATTTTGTCACCATTATTTAAAAGTTGGCAAGCATTTTGAGGAGAGGCAACACAGCACTGTAGAAGAGACGTGGAGGGAGTGAACTGGCACCACCCCTTCTAGGTACGTGGCCTTGGGAAAATAACCCAAGATTTTTTGCCCTTTAATTTCCTCTTTTGTGAGATACCATATAACACAGTGCCTAAAAACAGTGACTTCTCAATCATGCTTTCTTTTCTTTCTTTCTTCCTTCCTTCCTCTCTCCTTCCTTCCTTGCTTTTTTCTTTCCTTTCATCTTCCATATCTTCTCCCCACCTCCCCCCCCATCCCCATTCTCTCTTCTTGAGTACCGGAGCCAATGCTACGTATGTAAGGTTAGACTTGGTTGAGAGAAATATTTTTTAAAGAGACTTTTAAAGTAAGATCTCATCCACTCTCCCTAATCACTTGGGAAATACTACATCCATGTCCAACACATGTCTCTGAACTTGGCAAGGATTTTGTGTGCACCTGGGCAAAGGAAGTACTGTATCTGCCTTTCTATAGAGAAATGTCAGGGTCTCCAGAAAACTCTCTCTCCCTCACACATTAGCCAGGGCTTGGTATCCTTTTATTATAAAATACCACTTTTTGTTCCACAATGAGACCAAATGCATACAGTGCCAACCCCTTTTGTATGGCAAAGCAATGACCTTAACACTACAGTGTTCAATGGAAAACAGGTACAAGAAGCCTGAAAGGTGAGAGACCATGCTGTGAAAAGAGTTGATGTGTCCACCCTCCTCTTCAACAATCACCACCTCCAACAAAGACCAAAGCCACTCCATTACTGTCATGATTTTATTGAGGGCCACCCTGTCAGATATGCTTGAGAAGGTAAATGTGTATTTTGCAATTTTTGGTATGTGGAGAGCTCAAAGTGACAGTTTTCAAACTTAAAGTCTCAGGACTTTTTATACTCTTAAAATTATTGAGAACCTCAAAGAACTTTTATGTGTGTACAATATTTTCCATGTTAGAAAATAAAACTGAAGATATTTTTAAATGTTTATGTATTAATTCATCTAAAATAACAATAAAAACCCATCCATGTTAACATACAATACATAATGCATTTTTATAAAAAATGATCATATTTTCCGAAACAAAGCAGTTGAGTGGGAAGTGGCAATTGTTTTACATTTTTGCAAGTTTCTTTCATCTGGCTTAATAGCTGGATGTTCATACATGCTTCTACATTCAATCTATTGTGATTTGTCCCCTTGATTAAAGTATACAAAGAAAAGCTAGCCTTATATGAATAAATAATTGAAAATGTACTTTAACATTTTAAATATTATAAGTATTACAATAATTTATTCACATACTTATGGATATTCTTTGATACTACACTGAAACTTGACAAGTAGTAATTTCCTCAAAGTTACCCGCAATGTGGCATCTAAAACTGTATCAGTGAAGCTTTGGGAGTCTGTTGCATTAAAATCTACTGTTTTAAATTGCATTTTGAGTGGATCTTCTATGCATGCATGATTGTGTAACATCATGCATCAATCATTTTGTAAATATTGGTTCACTGAATTATCAGGGTCTTCCAAGTAGTGACACATTCCATTATACAATGTCAAAAAATCATATAGGTTAATATGATTTCACCTTCAAGTATTGGGGGGCCATCAAGCTCACAGCAAAAGTTTTTTTCAGTTTTGATTTTTCTCTGGAAAGCTCCAATTGTATCATTGGTGACATATGCCATCAGTTATTTTCCTTGACCTGACAGGCTTATTTTATATCTGACATAATGTCTGTCAGATACTTGAGTCTGAATATCCATAGTTTGCCATTTTTTCTTTCATGTAAAAATGGTGTTCTCGGGAGAGGGTGGAAGCAGCTGGTTCAGTTTGCCAGTCAAACTAAACATGAGTGCTTTTCCTCCCACAGCCGTTATAATTCGGCATGAGGAGAAGTGTTCATGTGAATGTCCCATTTCATCACACAGTATAAAAGATTTGTATTCATAAAATGAATAACTTTTAATGCTTCATTAAAGATGTTCTTAAGAGAACTGGCTCCCCTGCTGTATACCTGTGAGTGCGTGTCTATGGAATACGGTGACCACAGGCACAGCGTGGGCCCTGCCTGGATATATACTCATGTGCTAGCAGTTTTAGCCACTATGGCTTTGGCACATGAGTGCAAACGTCAACACAGTGAGGAAAGCAAATAAAATGTTACTATTAGGAAAATCCACTTGACCTCATAGACCCAGCTCTGAAAGGGTCTCAGGGACCCCCAGAGGTCTGTGGACCACACATTGAAGATCATTGTGTTAGAGGATATGGATCAATTCATTTTTAATCATTGTGGCATGCTTTCTGCTAGGCTTCAGGGAGAATATTAAATTGTCTGAAAGCCAGTCCTGAGGAGATAAAAATCTGGTTGAGTACATAGACAAATATACAACTGGGAAAACCCACACTACACACTGGGTACAATGGATGCTAAAGAGAGTGTAATACGTTTGGCTTGGGGTTTGGGGAAGGCATCTCAGAAGTGGTCATTTGTGCTGGACCTTGCAAACTACATGTGATTACCACGTTCCAAGCAGAGGCAGTAGCCCATAAACATATGACTGTCTGAACCTTTAGGGCATGATAGGGAGTCTGGATTGGTTGGACCATAGGGTTCTTCAGGGTAGATGATCTTGTGAAACTGGAAAGGTAGGTGGACAGCTGGTTTGAGGGCACATTGAGAGCTTTGGGAAAACAGTATATTACTTGTTTTATGTTATATTGAGCAGACACATTAATTTAGCCTAATGGTTCACAAAGTGTGGTCCCTGAGCCAGCAGCATCAGCATCACCCAAGAACATGTTAGAAATGCAAATTCTCAGGCCCCATCCCTGACCTACTGAATCAGAAACTTGGAGAGTGATGTCCAAGTTTCCTCTTCACTCTTAATCTCTGTCTTAACATGTCCTTCTTGTTAGGAGTCTGATATCTTCTAAAGTTTGAAAACCACTGGCCAAGAGCCTAGAGTGTGCTTCTTTAAACAGTGGTTCTACCTGCATCTGAATTACCTTTGTCTGGGGGAGGGTTGCTGATTGCCTCACCTGCATATTCCTATACCCTACCTCAGAACAACCAAATCAGGAATCCTAGGAAATAGGGCCTGGGAACCCGGATGTCTGCAAGCTAGCCAGGTGAGTCTGTTTGAAGTATGAGCATCACTGCCCTAGCAGAGGCTAGACTAAAAGATAAACTGTTGATATGTTTTATTACCAAATATTGTATTTTGGAAGAAGAAATGTAGGAAATTAGGAAGCCTAATTTCCATTGCAAGTAACTATCTACTTATTTGCATTTTTACAGGATTATAGTGAACCAAAAATTCTCTGTAAATTCACTCCATAGATTCGCCACACTTTTCAGAAGCCTTTTGGTGTATTAATGATCTTTACAACTTGTGTTGTGTGTTGCGAGGTGGGAGCAAAGGAGGTGACTGAATGAATAAATAATTGCAAAGCACAGTAAGATCTTCTGGGAGAAGACTACCAGATGAAGATACACATTAAATTACCTAAGGGAAGTTTTATTTCCTGGTAGTTCCTAAAAGCATATAGACTTTGTTTTTCTTTAAGTGAAGCATATGTTAGGAGAAACACACAACTTAATTCCCTTAAGTAGTTACTCTAATCAGTTGTGTTATATTCTCAGTCTCTACAGTAAATTTGAGTTAAAAAATAGTTAGCAGGTTGCTAGGTGGGCAGTCATTTGCCAAGCACTTCATAATTATAGAGTTTCCTTCAAAGATCTTTGGGAGGTGATGACACATACATTTAGTTTATGTACAGGAGCCTGGAAAGCCAACATTAACCTAGGCCAGTTGCCCAGTAGCTACTTTTGGAGACATCCTGTGAAACTGTACATAAACAGACGAGGAAGAGGGAGTGGGTAGAACGAGACGGGCAGAGTTTAAGGAGGAGGGAATATTTGAATTTTGCATATTTTTTAAGCCTTTTTAAAAAAAGGAAAATAAAAATCTTTTAATATGCATTTTATATATAAACTTATAAATGCAATAGGAATAGAAGAGACTAGTTATTCTACAGTGATTGGCTACTGTCTTCAGTCCGAAAGTGGCTGGAGTTTTGTTGTCTGTGTTTTATAAAGTGCTTTGAGATAAAGGTTTCTCTGAAATCAGAAAAAAAGACAGTACTTGAAGCTGCTATCTCAGGTGCTAGAAAAGAAAAAAGAAAAAACAGTACTACATGTTCAATCCCTGAGTCTTTCTCCCTGTGATATTTGCCAGAAACCATCTAAATAAAAAGTTTCTTGTAATTAAACTTAAAAGAAAACCAATCTTTTTAGAAGGAAATTTCACATGAGCAGAACAGAACCTTCTGAAAGTTCCAGCAAACTGCATTTAATTTAGGCTTTTAATTTATACTTCCTACAACGTAGAGAAAAGTTGTTATGGAGGTAGGGGTGAAGGAAGGAGATCTTCAGACTTCACATCAAAGCACTTCAATCAGAAGTCTGTGCTTCTCAGAGATGCTCTCTGGTCCCCTTTGTGTTGGGACATTGGTTCGGTGGTGCTTTTCAGAATATGAAACTACCTTACCCAGTGCTTTAACTGATCCACAGATGTTGCAAGCACCTGCAGAATGCCAGAGCTGGTGCTGGGCAGGGGAGATGCTACCTAGATTCACTGAAACTGGGTCAAGGCCAGAGCTGGATCAGAAAGCACAGCTCTTACCCTTAACCTAGACGAAGGGTCTGCCCACAACAGTTGAGAGGCACAGTCTTTTCAGGAATCATTTGGGAAGACTTGCCTGTGCACTAATCAAGGAAAGCAAGTTCTGGCTCATTGAGACTCTAGATCTTCTCTGTTTCAAAACTGTCCGTGTTGTTAAGATAGGCTATGTTTCCCAACTGGGAAGAAATGCTATTTCTGCTGATAGGCAATTGCAATCTCCCTGATTTTCACTATTCATTTGGAAGGGGCAGTTTAAATAAGCACGTGTCTGATGTTGCTTTCTTAACAAAACCTGCAGTGCTTGGATGAGAATCCCCCTTAACATTTCAGACCATTATGAATATCCCACTTCAAAAAAAGCTAAAATTTACTGTGATCCTTCCATATACAAAGCACTGTGTGGGCTAGGCCCATCGGAAGGCGCAAATAAAAAGGGGCTCTGGTGCCAACCCTTAGAAATCTCCAATTTAAAAGAGGAGGACAAAAAAGTGTGTAAACAATTGTAATACAAAACAGATTCTGATAGGTGCTATAACAGAAGTGGAGAAACAATATCTCACATACATAAACATGCAAATAAAGTATGCATACACACCCCCACACACATACATTACGGGGATTGCACATTTCTAAAGCAAATCCTGATAATTCACATTATATATCTCTAGTATTTTTATCAGAGTTTAAGTGAAGAAGAATGAGACACATTCTTTTAGTGAATGCCTGATTTTTTGAAGCAGATTAGGCATATTCAGGAGATTTATTTACTATTCAAGGATACCAGAGAAGTGCCCTGGTAAAATTTAAAACCCTGGTAAAATTTTATCACATGCTATTATGTTCCCCAAACCCAGGTCTGAACACTTCTCGTCAACACAGATGAGATAAATGCAGAAGGTAAGTTGGATTAATGAATGTGAAACATTCAATGAAACAGAAATAAACATGAAGTGGAATCTAATGAGGTGAGCCAGATGGTGAGAGCAAGATGAATGGGGGTGAATGGGACAAGGTGACTATTTGGGGCAGTTTCTCAGATCTCTTGGAGTGTGCCGGGGAAATTCTCTAGGCCTGAGACATTCTTAACAGCAGCAGCATCACCAAATACTCACGAAAGGCCTCCCATTGTCCCACTGAAGTGCAATATACTAGAAATACAGAGGCAGCAAGACACAAATGACACCTGCCATCCAGAACCTCCCAGTATATTTTGGAAATAGACTAAAATGTACCGAAGAGCAAATGGCACAGATGAGAAAAGCCTCAGGAGTCTAAAGGTAGGAGAGAAAGGAGGGGTGGGTGAATGCAGCGGGTGGGAGGAGGCTTCTGGGAGGAGGTGGGATTTGAGTTGGGCCTTCACAGCCAGGTAGGAATGAGACAGGTAACAGGGAGGGCCTGCATTCCAGGCAGAGAAATACTACAAGTATCTTCCTCCCTACAACCTCATCTACACCACATTCTGTGTCTAATTTCAAAAGATATAATCAACCCCTTATGACTACAGACTAGGGTTAGGATGCCCTGTTCTAGCGCTTATGAAATCACAACATTGCATGGTTGTTGAGCAAAATAGGATTCCCGTTTTGCTGTTAGAGTAGGAAGCAAAACACATTACGGAGTAGTCAGGAGAAAAACTCTTCTGCCACCGAAATTACTTAATTGTAAGAACTAATTACTCAAACACAAAAACACCCCTGTGTATGTGCTCCACTTCCATTCACCATTCTTCGCTTCTGAATATTTAATTGTGTATATTTATAAGCCATGATTGTGGTTTCACTTAAAACAAAGGTGGTTTCTTGCTACTATATTTTGCTATCAGATGTATCTGTGTGTTTTTCTTCCCACTCCTCAATAAATGAAACTACAGGTATTACATAATTAAATCTCAGTATTCTATAAATAAAATGTGGTTATAAATATCCCATGTTTTACAAAGTTACAGGGTTTCAAACACCTCTGCCTAATACTCATTGACTATTAGTAAATGGATGAAGTAGGTGGATACTGAGATTAAAAGATTCATTGTAAGAACTATTATTCTTATAAGAATAATATTATAATCTCTTTCTTAGCCTTGGAGAAGTCCATACATTCCCTTTTGCCATATTCTGTTTGTTAGAAATGAGTCACTTAATTAGGCCCCGCATTCAAGAGAGGGGAATTAAGCTCCACTTTTTGAAGGAAGGAGTATCCAAAATTTTATAGACATTTTAAAAGCATTACACCATCTTTTTCTATACCTGCTGTAAGCTACCTTATATATTCCTTCCAAGTTTAGCTTCCTAAGCAAGGCTTTAGTTGCTTAGGCTCCCTATCAGAACAGGTAAGTGACTTTAAGTATAAAACAAGTAAAAACATCCCTTATTATTTCCCTTAACTCATCTGTAATCCGTCCTGCTTCTGGACCTTGCCATCCTCTCCAGCTGGGTCTGTCCACTCACCAACCCCAAACACACCTGGATTTTTCTCAGGTGTGGACTTCAGACCTTTGTCCTCACTGTTGCTCTCGGTTTGAACACCCTCTCCCTCAGCGTCTTCCAGGTTCAGAATAAAACCCACTCAGACATCTTTCATGTTTTCTGTCAGTCTTTTGCAATACAGTAACACACAGTGTTTCTCTCTTTACTTTCATTTTTTGGCCATTCAATGGCAGTTTATTGGACTTACCTGCCAGAATCCAGGCAGGGTGCTGGGGGTGGGCATATAAAGATGAACTTGTTTTGAAGTTTGGCATGTGTCTATCTAACGGTCATGGGCACTTCTTTGAACTCGCCTTTTGAAAGGTCCTTGAGGGGTCTTCTTCACTGTGCCTACGTCAGTGCTAGGTGTATCCTGGGTATTCGATAAACACTTGGTGAATGAATAAGCAAATGAAGATTATAAAATCAACAGGTACAGCTAATTCTCTCTACCCAGAAGTGGCCATTTTGCTTTTTCCCTTTAACAAAATGACAGCTAATTTGAAGCATCTGAGAGAATTAAACCTGTTTTATTTTAAACTGTGGTTACAATACTTGAACACTAATCTGATTAAAACAGCAGAAAAAGTAATAGTTTCAAATTGATAATTGATTTTCTGCTACTTTCTTCAATCACCCTCTAATCTTATATCTGATTATTATATTGTCATCCTGACTTGATCTATTTTGATATTTAAACTATTCCTTCATGAAATATGAGTTGTCACACAACATAATAAATATTATAAAAAAATCCCCTGTCTGAAATCTTTATATGTTCCTCCCTAACTCTCTGCCTGAACACTTCTGCAATTGGCTGCCAAATGCCTCTTGTTTTGATTTTCTATAGATACTTATGGAGACTAAGGAGGTAATCTTTGTAATGAAATGTTTCATCTGTATCAGTTCTGCCTCCAAAATTGTGCACAAAAACTTAGGAACCAGTCATGAGTCTGACTCCAGGAAACCTTTTGGCCACAGGCGTTCGAATCACTCTTCCTAAGAGAAGAACAAGAGGCTGGATAAAAACTTCCTGATGCACAGCTTACTAAATACAAGAGATTCTCTGTTGGGCGGACTTGAATTTTGTATTTTAAAATCCATACCTGAGATGAGCATCAATAAATAGAGGAAGGTGACATTATTTGACATAAGGGGGAAAAAATAAAGCTAGAATGAGGTCTGGATCCTCCAGTCTACTGCATAGGGAATCCTGTTTGACACTAGACCGTCAGGCTGGGTTAACTCCCTGAGACTCCTTATTGCTAAAGGAGAGAAATTGAAAATTGAGAGCTTACAATCATCAATACTTCTGAAAGAGCCAAAGACAACAACTGCATCTTTTGATTCCCTCACTGGGGGGTGTTATTATGTACCTTGTCCATACTCAGGTTCATCTTGTTAAAAAAGTCAACCATTCAATTAAGAAATGACTTGATACTCTCTTCATGTTCTGCCTCTGTACAAAAACAGTGCGGAGCTGAGTTGTTTGGCCTTCAGATGCATCCTTTTCAGCTTAAGCTGCATCATTGGAGATTTCAGTTGCGTATGGAGTAAACTTCTTGATTGTGGATGAGCTAAATATTAGAAAAATTGTAATGTTGGCTTTAAAAATCTTTAAAAAAAATCAGGTTAAATTCTTATTAAATAGGGGAAGATAACAATATAGTCCTTTCTGGAGAGGGAAGCACTAGAAATATCTTCCATAATGTGGCTTGATGAAGATCTCATGAAAAGTGTTGTTGTATTTATAAGAATATGTCATAATCCTTAACGACTTTCTCTTTCTTCCAAAAAGGATGGTCATTTTCCAGTGGTTATTTATTTGGATTATCTTTTCTACAACCTGGCCAGATAACCAAGGGTTGGTAATATGATGAGCACATCTGCAGGTTTCTACAACGAATCCTGCAGCCTCGCAGCATCAGGGCATTGAGGCACCACCCCTCGGTTCACAGCTGGAGGAAGGGGAGCGCCGTTTTTTGGCAGAACAATGCTCACTGGAGGCACCTCTGCAGGGCTAGGTGGCTCTGGCTTTTGACCTCAGGCTCCAACCATGGCTTCCTCCTCCCTGCAGAGGGATTTGGCCAGAGAGGCACTATTTCCTGGGGACACAAAACAGAGGTTCTCAAGCCTTTGCACGGGGAGAGGCACCTAAGAGATGAGAGGAAAGTTACCTGCAGGTTAACCTTCCATGAGGACTTGTGGTTTAAATTTTTTTTTTTTTTTTATTGACAGTAGCACAGATAAAAGCTTATTGGAAATTTGAGGTATAGGATAGCTATTACTTCATTCCTTCCCTCTCACTGATCTGGGTCACAGTGACCTTCTTGAGAATCCTCATTAAACTTATTTCATTATTTACCACAAGTCATTACATTTACTCCAGAGATAGGGGATAATGCAGTGAGCTGGGGTTCTATGAATCCCCTGGCTCTAATAATTTTTAGATAATCATTAACTTTAATAATCTTGAAGAGAGTAGTAAAAGAATATTACAAAATAAGCATACTGGGACCTGTACTTCTTGGGTGTTGTGGGGAGTATTCTCCCATCTCTGCTACCAGTTAACAGTGTGACATTGGATCTAATTCAACCTGTAAAGTTGAAATTGTAAAATTAGGGAATTGAACTAGCTGACCTTAAAAGTCCTTTCCCTACAATCTTGTGAATTTATAAATTTGCACAAAGATTTTTTAAACTTTTGTAGCTTTTGTTTTTCATGATTATAGAAAGAGTTTTTTCAATGAAGAAACTTTCCAATATCAAATTTTAATTCACTTAAATTTACCACAAAGCATTCTAACCATCACTTTTCAGAAGGGCTGTCATGAAAATGAAATGAACCCCAGGAGACTGTTGCCCCCTCAGAATGTTCAGGAATTAATTAAGGGAATACACAAAGTGCTTAACATAGTCTCAAGCACTTAGTAATTTCTCAATAAGTAGAAACAATTCTTATTGTCAGTATCATTATTATTTCTCCATTTAATAAATGTCAGTGCATATACCAGCTAATGGGGATAGATTGATGTTGAACAAGACAGGGAAGTTTATTGTCTTCGCTGTTACTAGTTACTGAGCTGCAGGGATTCCCCAGGCTGACCCAGGCAGTTTTAGAACCTGAAGAGCAAACACTTGTCAAAGTTAAATAAAACATAGAGACAAATCTCTAAATGGAACACTTTTTATTTGGGAAGAAAGGACTGTGATTCAGGGCATACACACAGACCAAGTGGGCTTTGGTATGTCTGAAGAATAAAGAAAAGGGTGGAGGTTTTATAAAAAGGAAAAATGTTACATGTTGTTTTGCAAGACAGTTCATTGGCACCAGTAAGGTTTTGGGGAGTGACAGTGGTGGCTAAACCCAGTGTTAGAGTTGCAGCACATTGTTTCAGTAGTTATTAGATAAAACTGGTTTCAGGTTCCAACAGGTAGTTTCAGCAGCTTGGGCTTCTGTAAAATTTAATTCTTGAAGCAATGTTGTGTGCCCTGAGTGCCTTTCCCCTCTGGCCTCTTGACTCTGTTATTGTTGGAGATGGCAAGAATGAACCAATCTGTATGTTCAGCTTTCACACGTTCATGGCCTCAAGTTCCCTCTTCCTTTTGGATGGAGTAGGGTATGGGATATGGAATCAAAGGTAAGAACCTTCCCTTGCTCTGATGGGCCAAAGGCACCTGGAAAGGTTCCCATGTTTCTGACCTAGATCAATCAACAAAGCACATCCCAGGCTTATGTTAATAAGCCTTTCATCTTTTTCTCTCCCTTTCAGAGTACAGTGGCACCAGACTTGCTTAAGGTTATGTGACTACTTTCCCATCCGATTGTTTATTCATATTTTTTGCCTCTTTTAAGAGGTAAGAAATAATAATGAAGGGTAGCAAGTACAGTAGTCCCCCTTTCACTTTCTGCGGTTTCAGTTGCCCTCAGTCAGCTACTCTCTGAAAATGTTAAAAGAAGAATTCCAAAAATAAACAATTCATAAGTTTTAAATTGTGTGCTGTTCTAAGTAGGGTGACGAAATCTTGTGCTATCCTGCTCTGTCTCCACCAGGGACGTGAATGCTCCCTTTGTCCAGCATTTCCATGCTGTAGATGCTATCTGCCTCTTAGTCTCTTAGTAGCTGTCTCAGTTATCTAATTGGAAAGACATACTATATATAGGGTTTGGTACTATATGTGGCTTCAGGAATGCAATAGGGGTCTTGGAATGTGTTTCCTGCGGATAAGGAGGGACTACTGTATTAGTGAGAAGCCTCATGGAGTCATGCTGGTTAATTATTCTGTATTCCCTAGATACAAATGATACAAAGAATAAAGTGAACTTCCCACTCCAAAATTTAGAAAAACTTTAATTTGGCCACATCAAGAACTGAAAACTTCATAGTGAGAAATCATTAATGCTTTTTCAGTGACAAAGTTGATTAGGTAAACTTGGCTGTTACTTGGAACTTGGAAAATTGGGAAAAGAGCTAATTTGTCCTTTTTTTCCTAGGGAGATTCTTGTTAAAAAGCAACCTCTGTGGAAAAGAATTTGGAGATACCTCAAAGAGCTAAAAATAGAAATACCATCCGATCCAGCAATAGCACTATTAGGCATCTACCCAAAAGAGCAAAAGACATTCTATAATAAAGACATCTGCACCTGAATGTTTATGGCAGCACAATTCACTATTGCAAGGATGTGGCAACAACCCAAGTGCCCGTCAATTCATGAGTGGGTTATAAAACTTTGGTATATGTATACAATGGAATACTACTCAATTATAAGAAACGATGGTGATCTAGCACCTCTTATATTTTCCTGGATAGAGCTTGAGCCCATTATCCGAAGTGAGGTATCATAAGATCGGAAAAATAGGCTCCACATGTACTCACCATCAAATTGGCACTAACTGAGCAACACTATGGTTCTCACACGGTAGTAATATTCTCCAGGGATTAGGGGGTTAGGGGGGTAAATTCACAACTAATGGATGCGGTGAGCGTTGTAGGGGGGAAAAGGCACACCCCAAATCATGGTTTGGGTGTTGCAAAGTCATAACATGTAACCAAAATGTTTGTACCTTCATAATATCCTGCAATAAATAAATAAAGTAAATAAATTAATTAATCAACAAAACACATGAGATGATCCTGTGTTTTTTCCTATCATTCTATTAATGTGGTATACTACCTTAATTGAGCTTTATGTGTTGAAATAACCTTGCATTCCTAAGAATGATCATGGTGTGTAATCATTCTGATATGCTGCTGAGTTCAGTTTACTGGTATTTGGTAGGGTTTTTTTTACATCTATATTCACAGGAATATTGTTCTGTAGATTTCTTTTCTTGTGATGTTTTTCTCTGGCTTTGATATCAGATAATACTGGCCTCAAAGAATGAGTTAGGAAGTGTTCCCACCTCGTCTAATTTTTGTAAGAAAATAGGAAGGATCAATGTTAATTCTTCTTTAAATATTTGTTGTAATTCACCAGTGAAGCCATCTCATTTTGGCTTTTTTTTGTTGGGAGGTTTTCTATTATTGATTCCATCTCTTTTCTTGTTTTAAAGGTCTATTTAGATTATCTATTTATTTTTGATTAATTTAGGTAGTTTATGTGATGCTAGCAATTTGTCTATTTCATCTAAATTATAAACTTTGCTGGTATACAAATGGTAATTGCATTCTTTTAAAATCCTTTATATTTCTGTAATGTCAGTAATAATGTTCCCATGTCATGTCAGATTTTAGTTATTTATTTCTTTTTTTCTTAGTCTAGTTTGAGGTCTGCTAATTTTGTTGATCTTTCTTTTGGTTTCATTGATTTTTCTCTATTTTTTCCTATTGTTTATTTCATTTTTTCCCACTCTATCTTTTTTTTATTTCTTTCCTGGTGCTAGGTTTGGGTTTTATGTACTTTTCTTCTACTGGTTGATTAAGGTATAAAATAAGATTAGTGGCTTGAGATCTTTCTTGTTTCAAATTAAAGGCATTTACAGCTATAAATTTTCATCTAAGTATTGCTTTAGCGTCATTCCATACATTTAAAGTAATTCCTGATGAGAAAGGACTTACTTCTGCTATTTTGATATTTGTTTTTATATGTCCTTTATATTTTTGTTTCTCGATTTTTCCATTATTGCCCTCTTTTATATTTTTTTTGTGATATCAAATCATATTTTTGTGAGGTATGATTGACAAATGTAAAAATTGTATACATTTAAGGTGTGCAACATGGTATTTTGATATAACTACACATTGTGTAATTATTCCCACAATCAAGCTAATTAACATATCCATAACCTGATATACTTATCAATTTTCATATTTTTTATTGTTATATAATAGTTGTACATATTTGTAGGATTCATGTAATATTTTGATAGCTGTGTATAATGTATAATGATCAAATCAGGGTAATTTGGATTTTCATCACTTCAGACACTTACCTTTGTGTTGGGAACATGACAAATCTTCTCCTTTAGCTATTTTTGAACTATACAATAAATTGTTAACTATAATTTCTGTACTGTACTATTGAATACTAGAATGTATTCTTTCTATCTAACTGTATTTTTGTACCCTTTAACCGTTTTTTTTTTTTTTTTTTTTTGAGACAGAGTCTCACTCTCTTGCCTGGGCTAGAGTGCCATGGCGTAAGCCTAGCTCATAGCAACCTCAAACTCCTGGGCTCAAGCGATCCTCCTGCCTCAGCCTCTCGAGTAGCTGGGACTACAGGCATGCGCCACCATGCCCAGCTAATTTTTTCTACATATTTTTAGTTGGCCAATTAATTTCTTTCTATTTTTAGTAGAGACAGGGTCTTGCTCTTGCTCAGGCTGGTTTTGAACTCCTGACCTTGAGCGATCCGCCCACCTCAGCCTCCCAGAGTGCTAGGATTACAGGCGTGAGCCACCGCACCCGGCCTTCTCCTACACTTTCTTTCCCAGCCTCTGGTAATTAACATTCTACTCGATACTCTCAGAGATCCACTTTTATAGCTCCCACATGTGAGTGAGAACATGCAATATTTGTCTTTCTGTGCCTCACGTATTTCACTTAACATAATGACCTCCAGTTTCATCCATGTTGCTGCAAATGTCAGGATTTCGTTCTTTTTATGCCTGAACAAAATTCCATTGTATACATATGCCACATTGTCTTTATAAATTCATCTGCTGATGGATACTTAGGTTGATTTCATGCCTTGGTTATTGTGAATAGTGCTGCAATAAACATTGGTGTGCAGATATCTCTTCAAATTACTGGTTTCCAGCAAACCCAACAGTGGTATTGCTGTATCATATGGTAGTTCTATTTTTAGTTTTTTGAGAAACCTCCATACAGTTTTCCATAATAGCTGTACTACTTTACATTCCCATCAACATCGTATGAACTCCCTTTTTTTTTTTTTTTTTGCATTCTCACCAATTTTTTTTTTTTATTATTTTTTGTCTTTGTGACTTTCTGGCCCAGATGTACCTGCGTAAGGCCCAGGAAGGGTACTGGGGCTGTGTGGCAATGCTGGCCAGGGACCTGAGTCCAGAAGACTATTCCAGTACCCCAGACAGTTGTGCCTCTTGACAGGTTTCTGCACAGGCTGGAATGGATCCTTTACAACAGCAAGAGAGAGTGGAGTTGAGACTGGGCTCCCTAAGGATCTGCTGTGAAATGGAGGCTTGTATGCCTATATCATTGGCTTTGAAGGGAACACATCTCTCGACAGGTCTTTGTACTGACAGGATAGTTCTCTGACTGCAGGAGAAGGAGCTGAAGCTGAGTCTGGGCACCCTCACAATCTACTTTGGGATGGAGGCCAGAGAGCTTGTCTTATTGGCTCAGAAAGACATGCATCTCTCAGCAGGTCTAAGCATACATGCGATAATTCCTGAACTGCAGTGGGAAGGATGGAGCTGAGACTGTGACCCTCAGGATCTGCTGTGGGGCAGAGGCTGGAGATACCACTAATCTCATTAGCTTAAAGGGCCATGCATCTCCTGGCAGGTTCCTACACAGAGGATATAATTACCTGACTGCAGCAGGAGGGGCCGGAGCTGAGACTGGGCCACCTCCGGGTCTTCTGTGGATTGGAGGTTGGAGAGCCCAGCTCATTGGTCCAGACAGGCATGAATTTCCAAGCAGGCCTCAGTACAGACAGGATAGTTCCCTGACTGCAAGGAGAGGGGCTAGAGCTGAACTGGGTCCCCTTGAGATCTGCTGTGGAATGGAAGTTGGCAATCCTATCAGGGAGGCTCAAATTTCTAGGCTGGGAGATACGGGTGAGACTCTCTGTGGGTCCTATGTGAACAGCTCTGAGCTAATACCCCCACTGACCGGGGCTGGAGCAGAGCCAAAGGGCAATTTTCAAGTTCACTGCCAAGACCACGGACAGCAGGAAGACTACCCTTTCAGCCAAAGCACTAGTGTGTACAGTTTCTTCTGGACCTCTTGGCAAATGGTTTTGGTTGCAAGCTGAAGGCTAAATAAAGGGGGCTGTACCAAAGCCCTTAGAGGACTGAGCAGTTTCTGGTCTTGAACCCAGAAGCAAGCTCAGTGGATCAGCCACTGGGTGTCAGTCTGCACTCTCAAAATGACCCTCCAAGGTCTTGGGCTCCGCTGGAGTTTCACAAAATCCTACCTGGAATACTGAGGCACCCACAGAGACTTTTGACTATGGATAGGTGCAGATTTCTTGTTATTGTGGGGGAACATGTGTGGGTTACCTTCTATTCCACCATTTTGGTGACATCACTAGTTTATCTCATTACCATTTTTCGTGTATGGTGAGGAGATTTAAGGTCTACTCTCCCTTAGCAAATTTCAAATATATAATACATTATTATTAACTAGAGTTACCATGCCCTACATTATATCTCTAGAATTTATTTATCTTATACCTGAAAGTTTTTATGCTTTAACCCTGCAGTCCCCAATCCCCTGGGCCATGTCCCATTACTGGTCCATGGCCTGTTAGGAAACAGGCCACGAATCACTGCCTGAGCTCCACACCAACCCCCACAACACCGTAGTCCCACATCCTCAGTCTGTGGAAAAATTGTATTCCATGAAACCAATCCCTGGTGCCAAAACGTCCGGGACCGCTGCTTTAACCAACATCTCCCAATTTCCCCCATCCCTCAGCCCCTGGCTCCCTTCATTCTACTCCATGTTCCTCAAAGTTCCACTATTTTAGATTCCACATACAAGTTATATCATGAAATATTTGTCTTTTTATTTCTGGCTTATTTCATTTAGCATAGTGTCCTCCAGGGTCATCTATGTCATTGAAATTAGCAGGATTTCTTTCTTATTTAAGGCTGAATAATAATAATTGTATATGTATACACCATAATTTATTTACCCCTTCATCCATTGACAGACACATAAGTGGTTTCCATACTGTAGGTATTATATCATTTCCTTGCAGAATATTCTTTTCATTGGGAAATGATTTCTTTTTACCAACAGCCAGGAAGACAAGGTAAAAGGCTAACTCTTCTCCATATCTTGAAAGGAGTAACCAGAGGCCACATTGAGCCTGTTAGGAACAGGGTAATTTTGAAATAAAATTGGGGAAGCCACTGGGAGCCACAGCCTGGAATAAGGTACTGATCAAGATGGCAACAGCCACCCATAATTGGGTGTTCAGACACCTCAACCATGCCCTAAAATGTTAGCTACTCTGCACTTGGAGCTGGATTTGTCAAACACTCTCTTACACTCTCCTTCTGGTGAGCTCATCCAATCACAAGACTTCAAGATGATATATAAAATGATATATCCCATATGTACATTTCCACACTTGACATTCATTTTTCCAAGCTACTGACTGATGTTTCCACTTGGATGTCTAATGAAAATCCCAGATTTTACATGACATGCATTTTCCAATACTCTATGCCAGGTTCCCCTCTCCCTGAAAATGTCCCCAGGTTAGTAATAGCACCACCATGAAACCAGGTGCTCAAGTCCAAACCCCAGAACTTAGATTATTTTCTCTGTCTCACCTTACTCACCTCCTGACCATGAGCGAATCTTGCCAACTTGTCGAAAAGCCATCTGCAACTTGTCTACCTCTCCTCATTTCCTTAGTCACCATCCAAATTCAAACCACACTAGTCTGTCACCTAAGCCAGCTACAGTGGCTCTAACTGGTCTCCACTTTCAAATCTCCCCCACCCCACTACATTCCTCAAAGCAGTCACAGTCACTGGCTTAACGCTCAGGAGGATTTATTCTATTTTATATTCATCACAAATTTGACTTTAAGCCTTTATCTTATATTTTTCAGCACTACTGACTTTATTTAGGTTTTGTTGGTACCATGTCACTTTAATGGAAGAAATGGTACAATTCAAGGAAAAAAAAAAAAAGGAGAGGTACTGTGAGGGCAGTACCTATGCCTGGCACTGGTGACCCCAGGAAATCACATCCATGTCTGCAAGGAAGCCAGCCTAAGGTTCAATTCCTGTTATCACTGTGGCCAAGGGTGAGCCTGTCAAAGAGGGATTCTGTCATGCCATCTTCCAGGGCCCCCCTCTTGCTACCTAGAATCAATGAACAATAACATTTGCAAATTTTACAACAAAATTTTTAAGTAAACTTGAAGACCCCTTTATTTTAATCCCTACCCAATACCATTTTTGTCACTTGTTCTGCAGAGGCAGTCACGATAAGGAATTCTAGACCATGTTTTATACTGTACCATGCACATGCACCCACATATACGGGCCCCAGACTGCCCACCCCACCCCACCCCACCCCTCCTCACCCCACCCCACCCCACCCCTCCTCACCCCACCCCACCTCACCCCACCCCACCCCTCCTCACCCCACC
>CAUYRT010039615.1:0-27641 GCA_963574885.1 Lepilemur ruficaudatus | reverse complement strand
TAGTGAGCTGATTTCCCAAAATATATTACCACTCAAGTTGACTTATCTTGTTACATTTAAAAATCTACTCTGTCAAAGTAGTCCAGAGAGTACATACATAGTGCTCCAACTGTATCTACGTACAACCAACACTCCATTTTGAGTGTACAATTAAATGATTTTCAGTGAATTTACCAAGGTGTACAGTTAATCACATGAATCAATTTTTGAGGAATTCCTTTCCCCTATTGAGACCCCTAATTCCGCTCCCCAACTACTTTTCAAACATATCCCACCCCTCCACAGTGACCCCCCCATGTCTCTCAGCCTTGGGTCTAATTCCTTTTGCCTTGAATCTGGGCTAGACTGATTTTCTTGTCACCAAAGAATGTAGTGAAGTAACACCGTGTGACTTCTGGCAGGAGAAGGCCACGCAGCAGCCTCTAGGCCTAGGGTTGCTGTCTCTTGGAACCCACTGCCATGCTGTGAAAAGCCAAACCCTGCGGGAAGGCCCCACGCAACAGCTCTGGGTCAGCCCAGCCTGGGGGCCAGGTGGGAATGAAGGTGCCACTCCCTGATTCTGGCCCCAGTCTTTGAAGTTTTCCCAGCTATGGCCCCAGACATTAGGGAAGAAAGACAAATCATCCCTGCCCGGCCCTGCAGAATCAGGGAGCCACTAATGGCTATCATTTTATGCCTTTAACTTGGGGGTGTTTTTTAATGCAACAGTAGTAACTGGAACAGTATTCACCGAAAGAAGAGCTAAATGTGATTACATTGTAATTAAAAACTTCTGATCATTAAAAGATGTCAGATAGAGAATGAATATATACACCACAAAATGGGATATGAACATATATACCACAAAATGGGACCTATATATCTCACAATTTTATATATTCTGGATATAGCACCCAGAATACATAAGAACTCCTTACAAATCAGGCATTTCCTAGAAAAGAATGCACAAGGGGTCAGTAAACACATGAAAAGACATTTCTCACTAATACTCAGGAAAACACAAACTGAAACCACAGGGTGCTACCACATCACATGTCCCAGACTGGCTGTGATGATGTCAAGCGAGTAGGAACAAGAATGTGAGCAGCCAGTACACTATGTACTGCTTGCATGAGTGCAAATTGTTATGACAGTTATTAGGAATCTGGTAATACGCATACCTTATGGTTAACCAAATCCTTGGCTAGGTGCATAAACTAGAAAAATTTTGCAATTCGTATGCTAGAAGTCATGTATAAGAATGTTCATGGTTGGGCACAATGGCTCACACCTGTAATCCAAGCACTTTGGGAGGCTGAGATGGGAGGATCGCTTGAGGCCAGGAGTTCAAGAACAGCCTGGGCAACATGGTGAGACCCCATCTCTAGAAAAAACAAAAAATTATCCAGGCATGGTGGCCCGCGTCTGTAGTCCCAGCTACTTTGGAGGGTGAAGTGGGAGGATCACTTGAGCCTGGGAATCCGAGGTTATAGAGAACTATGATCACACCACTGCACTCCAGCCTGGTGACAGAATGAGACTGTGTCTCTTAAAAAAATTTTTCATAGCAGCACCTCATGTACAGGCAAAAAAACACTGGAGACTGTCCAAATATCCATCAAAAGTTGAATGGGGGGATTATAACAATATATTGATGTGAAGCCTACTATTCAAGAGAGAGAAACAAATGAATTAATTACTCCAATCCACAACACATAAGTTAATCTCAGGATTTAGCTGAGGACAGAAATGAAGTTGAAAGCAATATAAATAGTTTAATTAAATTTATATTGGTTAAAAACATTCAAAGCTAAGCAATGCACTATTTGGGGATACAAATAACCTGTGCCAACATCATAAAGAAAAGTAAGAGTACGCTAATCAAAGGTTCTGCACAGGTGATCCTGTGACCTTGAGGGAGGGGATGGGAGTGAGATGGCAGCAAGAAGAGCCTCGTAGGGGACTTTATCAGTTAGTTTTACATTCTTCTTTCTTAAATTAAATTCTCTACCCACAAATTTTTATTATATATATATTTTTTTACCTTACCTAGATTTTATAATACCATTTTCTATCTATTTTATCTTCAATTTAAAGACAATTAAAATCACTTTATGGAGTAGCCAGGATTTTCCCAGAAATACTCTAAAATCTTTAATTCTCAATAACTGGCTCAGAAATGTCTCGTCATGAAACCAAAGAGGTGGGGAATAAAATGACGCAGGGGGGTGCTGGCTTTAAATTTTTAGTTTTTTAATGGGAACAGCAAGGAAGCAACTTCCTACTGATCCCCTAGATTGAGTAATGTCCGATTAAATATTACATGGCTAAAAATAAAACTTCACCTACGATTATATAACATCAGATTGGTGCAAAGGCAAAACCTCTACATCCAGGGGACTCCAAGCCTAGCATGAAGCCACAAATCTCTCTTAAATTAATCTCTGAAGGGACTCCTGCAACCTTAGTTGTAAAGTGAAGTAAAAAAAAAAAATGAAGTTTATAAAAATGGTGTGTCCTTAGGCAATTCTACCATTTTCCCAGTCGGTGAGTTATCTGACGATGATGGTTGTGGAAGGCACTGGCTTGGTTAAGCATTTGGTAGCTTCCTTTCACATGGCAAGTATCCCCTTCTGAGAAACCTTTGCTGGGTTCACTGTCACCACCACAAGACGTGACCTAGGAAAACACCAAGAACCTGCAAGTTAGCAGCTGTCCTCAAAGCTGGGGAAAACTGCCTGTATGCTGGAGAAGGTGGCATCAACACTGTTATACTCCTCAGCTGCTGTCCAGCTCCCACAGGACACAGGGGACTATGTCACTACCACCAGCTTATTTGTCTTGGAGTTGGAGAGCGTATCTAGGTCTTTCTCTGAAAGTTCACTTATGGCATAAATCACCATTTGGATCACAACTCACATGTCTTGTTCAGATGAAATATGGGCAAAATGAACATTTCATCCTGTGTTTTGGGGAAAAAAGATTACAAAAGTTGTCCTCTGCAACTTGAGTGGTATGTTAAAAGGTGGGGCTGGGGTGGGGAGAAAAGCCATTGACAATAGCCAACCTTAGCCCTATATCGTTAACAACTCCATAGGAAGTGTGATTTATTGAACATTTACTATGTGTCTAGGCATAGTACAAAATGCCCTTCACAGATCGTCTCATTTTCAAAAACTTCCTCAGAGGTAGTTGCTTCATAAATGGGGAAACTACTGCTCAGAGAGACAAACAAACATGCCCAAAGCCACACAGTGTGGGAATCAGGACTTGCAAGCCCATGCCCCTAACAAAGTCTGCCCCCCAGGACTTAGGAGTACGGCTCTGGCATGAGGTAGACACGTAGACCAAGGCAGTAGAACTGAGAGTCCAGGAGTAACCCTCACGTTTATGGCCATGTGATTTTCAACAAAGTAGCCTCCACCTTTCAATGAGGACAAAAATGACTAACCAAAGGGGGGAATTGGCCAGCAGAAGTAAAAGTGCAAAACTTAATGAAAAGTGATCATGGTGGAAGTGAAATCTGAATTGAAAGTTGAGTGACAGAAGACACAGCTGAGCATGGGAATGTCAACACTGCCATCATGCAAGCGAGGGGTTTATTGGCATAAACTAGGACAGACATTGTGACCAAGTGGAGGAAGACGTCCCCGAGGGAGCAATGCCAGCAAAAACCTTTATATTACAGGAACCCTCAGAGAGACTTCACAACACTGAAAATACAAAGAATAAAATGTAGGAAGTGATCCAAATGGAAGGGAGTATGACAATTTGCCAAGATTTAGAAAAAATGCTCCCTTTGTACTACTGTAAGTTCTACGACGGAAAGAAGGCAAACACTGTTCAAACTCCTCTTGGAATGTTGATTTTTTACAATTGACTAAAACACTTTAATTCTCAAAGTTTCTAATGTTTCAAATCACCATATATTATGTAAATAATAGTTTTACTATCTTTTTATTTCCCTATGCACCTATAACCTACGATAAAAGAGCATTTATGTTTCCACAGATTTTTTAAAGGTCCCAGAGCAATCACTTCGATTATTAAGATCACTTTGCACAGTTTCCTCTTACGTGGACGTTTTTACAGTCCTATACCATGGTGCAGAGCAAGAACAGCCTGTGCCATGTTCAAGGTAAGATGCCTGGTAGATCTACACTTGCTTCCCGGCCATAGGAGGAGGGCTGTGCAGATGAGTCTGTGGAAACTTCCAGACTTTGGCACCTGTGTGACTTCTTCATGTAAAAGCTTCAGGAGTCGCAGCCAGCAGATGCCCCCATGGAACCAGGTTGAATCATCCCAAAAGAGGAGACATAAGAACATTCTAGTATCCAATGAGGCCTTTCCATCTACACTGGCAGGTGGGGGAAATTCCTCTTTGACAAAACTGCCTCTTTGCTGACTCTTGTGTGGAAACACAGCTGTCATGTTATTTAGGTCATTTGGGTAACAGAGAAGTTTTTCAGTCTCCCACCAGTGATGGGGCCTTTATAATAAGGATAGACATGGAAATAAGGGAAATGGAAATCTCAAAGGAACTCAGGAGCAGCATGTAGATGGGCCTTACAAGAAAACTAGGAATGGTAATTGGACCTGACATCTCAGTAATTGCAGCTACAAGCCGTTGAGGACCTGGGGCAGCGGGAGGAGTTGTTACCTTAGCACATGGTGATAACTCACCTTCCTCACCTCTGTTTATGACACTTCTATTGCCCCCAACTGCACACCTCACCTGAGTCCCTAAATGGCTTTTTTTTTCATGTGCTTTCTCCTGACTTCTGGCTCCCTCCTGATCTCGCATGGCCACTCTTGCTGCTTCAATTCAGCATCTTCTGAAAATTACTGAATCCATGTTTCCCTGTCTAGACTCAAAGAGAGCAGATCTGATGGGCCTTGCTAACTTCACCTCTTCTGCTAATCAAGAGCCTTCTACTCTCAAACACTGCACGACAGGGATGTTGGTTGGGGAAGAACACAGACAGGGATGTAGGATGGAGCAGGAGCTCCTGGACAGGGACCCTTGGAGAGGGCTGTGGCTGGAGACCAGGGACCCCACACCTCAGGGGTGCTGTGCACTCAGGCCCAGTGTGCCGGTCACATCACATTAGCAGGACCCAAACCTCCTCCAGAAAGAAAAGATGCCCTTGCATCAGAAGCTGGATAAACACTTGCCTTGTACATGCTAAATGAAGAAGAATTAAAAACATATTTTGACACATCTTTGGAAACTAAGTTAAGCCTAATGGCAGCTATTGTAGTCATTAGCAATTATCTGATTAATAAAAGCGTCTCTTTCTGGCCCTTGTCATATTTCTTTGGTTCATTATGCTACCTAAATGAGAGCAAAGAAAACACTCCAGTACCTTTTCTCACCCACACATGACTGCACCAGCAATTGTACTTGAATTGCCTTTTAGCTCTAAAAGTCGCAACGCAGATGAGAGACAAATCTTGTTTGTCCATGGTAGCATAGATTAGCAATGATAGAACAAATGTTCTGAAAATATCATCTTATGCATTATCTCTCGTTATAAAATTATTGAGGGAACTCATTTGCAGCTGACTGGACTCTCTCTACATTTTCCCCTCCTTGGTCATCCCCTGCTAAACTCTGCTTCTAGAATTTAGAAAAACAGCAGAGCAGAATCTGAAAATAGCTTATGTGAAGAATTAACCCAGAACCTTAAGGGATTCTGCAATAAAAGTAAAGAAATTATAGTTGTAACAGAGTCATGGTGCTTGCTAACAACATTCTAAGAGAAAAGCACCTGAAGTAGTGTAATAATAATAATAATAATTTTTTTGTCTAGCTATTATCCTAAGCATGTCACTTGCATTCTACTTCTATAATCTTTAAAACACTCCTGTAAAATAGATGTTATTTTTATCTATATTTTACAGGTGAATAAACTGAGGCTTAGGTAGGTATGTAATTTACCCAAGGCCACACAGGAAACAAATACTGAAAAAGGGTTGACCCTGAAGCTGTGCTTTCAAACAGATTCCATCCCAGGTAAAGGGCCAGGCACTCCTGCATCCATTAGAGATCAGTGCTGGCCCCATAAACTGGGCTGGGAAACAAGGCTTGGTTCCAAATCCAGGTCTTTTGGTGCCTAATCTAGTTCTGCAAAATGCAGTTACCTTAACTGTGAAATGGAATAAAGAATTTTGCTTCTGTCCAACTTAGCCATTTCGTAATATAAGATGTTATTAATGCCGGGATGTCATTTCCTGATTTCCTTAGCTTTAACTGATTTGCTTAGCATACTTTAATGTATATCTGATACTTTAATTCTTCATAATAGGAAAGTCTTTTGTAAGTTAATTAAAAGTGTTATTATGTCTTAAAATAGTCAGCAGGTTTTAATGGGCTGCTGACCACAGAGAATGCATTTCTTTATAACGATGTTTTTGCTTTGTTCTTTAGTTGTAGAGTATTTGTGTAATCAACTACCGTTATTGCCAACTTACTGGCAAAAGAAAATTAAAAGAGTCATTTTGCAAATACTAACATTACAATATACAGATAAAAACAGTAAGATAAGGACACTTTGGATTTTAAAAATAATTATAATAACTAATTGAGCCTATGACATCTCTGTGGAGTAAAAAAAAAATTCCTTCCCTTATAGATAAGTTGTAACTGAAAGGGAAATTGAAATTATTTTTCCCAAGGAAGCAAAAGGTGATGATTTTGAAGAAGTAAGGTCAATTGGTTCCAGGACAATGACATGTGATATTATTTCTCTTTTATGAAACAGAAACAAAAATTAAAATTACAAACTTCAAAATATTAAAGAGTCTCTGAATCTTTGCTGAGGAAAAGACTGAAATAAATGAAGAGTTGTATCTTGTTCATCAGTTAGAAGAATCAATATTGTGAAAATGCTTATTCTTCCCAAATTTGTCTATACATCCAATTCACTCTCAATCAAAATCCTAGCAGGGCTTTTCATAGACACTGAGAACCTGATTATAAAATTCATATGAAAATGCAAAGAACCTGAATTGCCAAAACTACTTTGAAAAAGAACTAAGCTGGAAGACTGAGACAATTTGATGTCAAGACCTATATTCTAAAGCTATAGTAATCAAGGGGATATTGTACCAGCATAGGGACAATTAAATCAAGGGCACCAAATAGAGTCCAGATATAGACCCACACATATGTGGAAAACGAGTTTTTGAAAGCTGCAAGGGCAATTCAGTGGAGAAAGGACAGTCTTTTCTACACACGGTGCTGGAACAATTGGAACTTATCTATACATACCTTATACAAAAAAAGACACTAAAAATTGGTCATAGACATAAATGTAAAACCTAAAATTATAAACTTCTAGAAGTATACACAGGAGAAAGTCTTTGTGACCTTGGTTTAGGCAAAGAATTCATGTTTATGGCACCAAAATTTATCAAAATTAATAATTCTGCTTACCAAAAGACAAGTTACAGAGAAAATACTTGCTAATCATGTATCTGATGAAACATATATATCTATAATACATAAAGAACTGTCAAAACCAAATAATAAGAAAACGAACAACCCAATTTTTAAAAAAAATAGACAAAAGATTTGAGCAGGCATTTCATCAAGGAATGGGTGGCAAATAAACACATAAAAACTTGTTGAACATCATTAGTTATTAGGTAAGTACAAACTAAAACCAAAAAGAAATGCAGCTATATACATCAAAATGATTAAACTTAAGAAGACTAACCATAACAAATGTTAGCAAGGATTTGGAGACACTGAAACTCTCATACACTGCTGATAGAGATGAAAAATGGCACAATCATTTTGGAAGACAGGTTATCAGTTTCTTAAAAAGTTAAGAATAACCTACAATACGAGCTAGCCATTTTACTCCCAGGTATTTGCACAATTGAAACGATATTTCCATATGAGCACATGTATGTCAATCTTTGTAGTGGCTTCATTTTTAATAACCAAACTCTACAAATAACCCAAATATTCATCACAAAAAAAACGAATGAACTATGGATTCATATTACAACATCAATACATCTCAAAATAATTATTCTTAACAAAAGAAGTCAAAAAAATGGGCATATTCTATGGTTCCATTTATATAAAACTCTAGAAAAATGCAAATGAACATAGTAACAGAGCAGATAGTGGTTACCTGGGGAGGGTCAGAGGCAATTGGAAAGATTATACAGGGATGCAAAGAGTTTTGGGGGGTGATGGATACATTGACTGCCTTGATTATGGTGATGGTTTCTCAGGTATTATACATATGTCACACATATCAAATTTCATTCTTTAAATATGTGCAGTTTATTGTTGGTCAATCATAACTATGAATCTCTTTTAAAAATTAAAAATACAAATTTTCAGAGAGTAGAGGTAAAGTTTCTCCAGGCCCTCGACACTGAAAGTGACCATGTACTAGCAGCACCAGCAAGTCCTGGAACCTCGTAATGAATGCAGAATCTCAGGCCCCACTGAGACCTGCTGAAACACAATTTGCATTTGAACAAGATCCCCATGGGCTTGAGAAACAGTGCACCTGACAACAGGTGGCACAGGGAGGAGCTGTTCACAAGGGCATGGGATCTGCTGCTGTGCCGCTGTCCTGTCCTTTGTGGGGCCCCTGTGGCTGAGAGAAGCAGGAAAGAATGTGCTTTGCCACCCGACAATGCAGGCAGCTGGCATGTGAAGTTCAAGCTTCGCCTTTCCAAAGTGCTGACATCCAGCAGAGCCTGGGGGCTGGGGGTTGAGGAGATGGGGAGGGTGGAAGCTGGGACAATTTCAGGCAATTCCAGCCTGCAGTCCAGTATGTTGCATATAAACCCAAGCCCAGAAAAGGGGACTTAGCAGTCCTGCCTCTGTTGTCCTCTCTTTGCCTCCCTGCCACACAACCCTCCTACCCCAAACCCACTCTCAAGGTCTTAACTTCCACACCAGTGGGAGGCTTGCAGGAAACCCAGAGAGACCTCAGCACCATCCACACAGTGCTGCCCTCTCTCCTACTTCCTTTGTCGGGAATCAGCAAAAGATTCCTCCCTCCCTCTAACATGGGCCACAGCTTTTTAACAGCAGCACGTGGCAGTGGCACAGCTATCCAAGGTGTCCTCTAAAAGGATAACCACCAACAACGTGGGGACACAGTTGTGCTAGTCCCCGACTCCTGCCTTTTTGTTCCTTAGATGTCCAACCCTCACCTAGGCTGGCTTCTGTCTGATGTAGTGTTAGATCTCAAGCCAGTAACACTGATACTAGATTATTTGGCCAAAGATGTTCCTAGCAGCTATATTATTTGACAACACAGTTGAAAAAGTGTTTAAGAAGACATTGGCTAAAAACTTAATCCAGTGACCTACAAATGAGAAGTTATGAAAAAAATATATATTTTTTTACTCCAAAAAAATTTTTTAGCATTAGAAACAGGGCATGCCACAGGCCAGGGACTGCACCAATGGGCTGTGTGTGCTCTCCAACTGCTGGAAGCCGCCGGAGGGCAGGCGCTGCTTCCCTAGCTCCTACTCCAATGCCTACCAAGGTATGAGAAAGGGTGAATGAGTGCAGGAATGAATGAAGAGAATGTCTAAATAGGTAGAAAAATCATAGGTCAAGCCTGTCTCTGCGCCACGCTAAGACAAAGGTATGGGATAGGGGCAGCCATGATGAAAGAATAATGTATAGACTAAAAATAGAGAAGATTGGGGGGAAAAGAAAGGCTGGCATTAAAACTCTCTGAAAAATACTGAATAGAATATTAAAAACTCCCTTCGAGTCTGCTCCTAAATATGATTTAATAAGCCTGGGATTACACAGTGTGGTTGATTAGATAAGAGCTTCACATACTTTACATAAAGTAAGCTTTATGGTAGCTAATGTGATACCACAATAGCCTCTCTTATAGTATTTTAGAAGCATTCTTTGAATGAATTCAGAGTCAGGTTTCCAATGTAACAAACAACACTGTTCTTATAAATTCAGTTGCAGTCAAGATTCCTGATTCCAGCGGAGCGGATGCCATGAGACGAAGCTAAATCTTGTTAATGATCCTACATGTGCAAAAAACATTCCCTGGAAAGTGCTAAGTTGCCACAAAAATGGCTGTAGAAAGGAAAAAATTAATTCATCTGTGCTTTTTTGGTGATTCTCTTTCCTAGTAGAATTAGTGGTATTGATTTTTATTTGTAAGCATAAAGTTGGTTCCATTTTTTTCTCCCTGACTGAATAAATGTGTCAGCTAAAAGTTCCCTCCCAGAAAGTCACAGTCCTGAATGTGTGACCTTGCCAGACTGCATTAGCCATAATTTTGAACAAGTTATTTAATCCCTTTGACTGTCTTTTTTCACATAAAAAAGAGAAGCAATCATGCTTTGAGAATTAACTTAGATTATGAATGTAAAAATGTAAAGTATTATTATTATTTAATAAATGTAAAATATTAAAAATAGATACTATTATCTATGATCACTATTTTAATTTGTATTCTTTTAACTAATTCATCACATGATTAAGCCAACAGTAGGAATCTGAATGTCCTTCAGACCCACCCACTACATTTCTATAAAGACAGGTCCCCTCATGTCTCTAAGTGCAAGATGGTGGAAATTTGATCCTTCAGGTATATGAAATTCCTACATGCAAATGTTCCTTAAGGCTCAAGATAGGCTTAAATTAAATCTCATTCATTGTTTCTCTATGTGTTGACTATTAACCTTGGCATATATGGGTTTCTCTGCAAGCAAGGATACATAGACAGATATTTCAGATGAACAAAAAGACTTTCAAGAGACCATTTAGGAGACCATTCTTAATGGTTTTTCTGCACCTCTTGAATCAGCTTTTATTCCAGACTATAATTTCAAGGATATTTGTATAGCAAAGAGCTCTGGAAGTAGAGGTAATGTCTCCCTCTGGAGCAGAGGGTAGATTTATTTCCCAACCAGGATAAGAAAGATAATGCCTTCTTCTGTGGCATTGGTTGAGGTTTCCTCAACTCAGTCTCCTAGGCTGTAATGCAAATTATCTGTCTATATTGTCCACATGGGCCCTTCTGTGTCATTCCCATGGGATGTGGAGGGGAAAGAGAATCCATATGAACCTGAAGCTCACACTGCCTGTGGTGCTCTAACAAAGTCTTTTGTCTCTGACCCAGGAGTCTCGTGTCTTCTGACAGCAGCTAGGAAATGGTGGTGGGTTAACTTTTGGCTTGAAAGTAGGGCAAAATCTCAAACCTTTCACAGGTCTTGAAAGTAACTTTCTCAGTGTGGCTAATGTTGATTTCTGAAGCATTTGGGCATCTTAGACACATCCTGTTAAGTAGTGATTTGAACAATTCCTCCACCTCCACCAAGGGACTACACAGAGCCTATAAGGCCACCCAGACATGATTCTGCTAAAGTAGAGCTTCTCAAGCTTGAATGAAAACACAGATTTGCATCCAGTCGATCTAGGTGGGGCTAAGGTTCTGAATTTCTCACGCTTCCAGGTGATACTGCACCTGCTTCGCCATGGCCCTCACTCTGAGTAGCAAGGGTCTGAAATACTGTTCCAGGTGTGGTCACAGGATGATCTGATTCAGACTCAATGCTGGGTGCTTCTTAGAAAGAGATATCTCTGAACCACACCCCACCCAGAGTGTATCAAAAGCTCTTGAGTAGGTCTGCAACTTCAGTAAGCCTCCCAGGGATTCTTTTGCACATTATATCTGATTGGCAATGCCTCAGCAAGTGCAGGCACCTGCAAGCTGGTCCCCAACTACAAGAAGTCCAGGACCAATCTTTTATCACTTAGAGAGTGGGGTGAGGTGCAAAGCCCCAGGAATCACCTTCCCCAGGTCACAGCAAGATTTGGGGAATGACGTTCCAAAGGCAATTTGAAGAAGCACACCCTGTGCAGGACCATTGATCCACATGGAATCATGCCTCCTGTGCTTTTTCTAGGGAACTGCAGGGTCAACTCACTCATAAAGACAGAGCAACAATCTCTACTTGCATCAATGAGAACACATTCTTCTGGAGACTTCCACATAGTTTAAAGTGTAGACAGGGCTGAGAGAGAGTGCTCACCTGTCCTCATCAGGTGGGCCCTACTGAGTCACTTGCCTTGGGCCTCAGCATCCTGACTGTGCAATCAGTTTTTTAAGGAAGATTTCCTCTGGCTCCCACATGCTAGATTCTAAATCATGTTCTCCAAAGGAATCTATCTATTGGGGGCTGAATGGTGTGTCCCAGAATGTATATGTTGAAGCCCTAACCCCCAGTACCTCAGAATGCAACTGTATTTGATAACATAGTCTTTAAAGAGGCAATGGAGTTAAAACATGGCCATTAGGGTGGGCCCTGATCCAATCTGACTGGTGTCCTTAGAAGAAGAGGACATTTGAACACAGATACCAGGGATGTGTGGGCACAGAGGAAAGACCCTGTCAGGACACAGCAAGAAGACATCTTGCCATCCACAAGCCAAGGAGGGGGCGCTCAGAAAAAAACAGCCCTGTTAGCACCTTAATCTTGGACTTCTAGTCTCCCGAACTGTGAGAAAGCCAATTTCTGTTGTGGAAGGGCCCCTGTGTGGGGGTGCTATTTGTTACAACAGCCTGACCAAAGTAATATCTTGTCCTGTTATTAAGGGGATTCCAAGAAGCAATATCCTCCGTCATCCCAACAATCCTTGTGCAGTATTTATAGCAGTATCAGCTGGGAAGTTCTTCCTTAAAGCTTATCTACATTTTTCCTACTGGGATGAGAAAGTTCTTCTCTTTCTTCAGTAATAAAAAGAAAATGGCCACCGTTCTCCACATAATCGCTTTTCACAAAGGTAAGCACTCTAAATAAATCATCCTTTCCCAGACTGAATAAATCGAACTCCCAGAAGCCCACAAGAAAAAAACCAAAGACAAAAAAAACTCACTCTGGTCTGCGAGTGCACGTGCTAGAAGAAATGGGGGAGGGGTGCTAACGGGGAACAGCGACTCCTTAAGAAAAGCAGGCAGCAGGTCTAATTTGTCCTTCCTCTCCTTCCTGTTGCATTTTTCGCTTGGTTTCCATGGAAATCCACTTTTGTGGGTGATCTCTCCTCGCAGGAGCTACAGGCAGATTTTTCGATTTGCATAATGCGGTGATTTATGAAGCAGGCACGAAGCTGGCAAGGACAGAGGGAGGGCCCCCTGCTCAGGGCGACAAGCCACGCACGGGGAAGTCTCTGAGGGGTACAAAGACACAGGTCTCCTTGTTCCCCTGAAAATTTTATTTGCAAAATCCAGTGTAGCATCAAATCTAGGGAATTAGTTATCAGACATCCAATGATCCCAAAATATATCGCTTTTCTGTTTGTGAGGGCGCACGCTACACATTCCTGTCACCCTGTCTGCCCCAGGCCACTGCTCTCCAAGGGCTCCAGGTGTGGGGCGTCCTTAAACCCTGCAGGCTGGACTCCTCACTCCATCCTGGCTGCTTATTAGCACGACCTGAGGAGATTTTGAAAATCCCAGGCCCCACCTCAGACCACAAGCATCAGCCCCTGGTTTGGGGGTTTAGGAGCGAGGTGGCCAGGACCCCGCCCTGGAGTCTTAGAGCAGCACTGGGACCCGGCAGGGGTTGGGCATTGCCAGGGCTGGTTTTCCGTTCTGTCTCCCGCGCTCCTCCCCGCCCAGCCCCCTGGCGCGGTGCCCACTGGCCTGGCTGCCTCTCAGGGTCCGCTCCTACCCTGGGGTCTTTTCGCGCGCCTTCCTGAGCCTGCAGCCCCGAGCGGGCTACGCCGCTGGCCTGGTTGTGGAATCGCAGGTACCATTCCAGCTTTATCGCCTTGGCCTCCCTGCTATTCAGCTCCCCAGCCGGGGAAGCGGACATTAAAGTATCCCCACTTGGAAGGTTCTCTCAAGGATGCCGAGGTACCGCATGAAGGACTCAGAACGTCAGGCATGGACTGCAGCAAGCGACATCTCTGAGCTATCAGACCGCTCACAGAAACCCAAGCTGAGGTCCTAGTAGTCCTCCCTCTGCTCGCTCCGCCTCCTTGGTCCCCTAAGGCAGTGGACCTCTGTGAGCTGGGAGCCTCACCCTGCCGCTCCCTCACCCCACACGCCCTGGGCCCTCTCACCTCTCACATTCAGCTGCACCCTCTCTACTGGCCCTGCCTGGTTCACTGTCCCCTACTGAGGGCAGGGCAGCCCCTGGCACCTGTCTGCTCAGGGTCGGATTGCACCTACCAGACCCCAGATTACAATGTGCTGGAGCGGCTCCCTCCCTCACAGTGACTTTGACACCCAGATCAGGAGCCAGCTCCTCTCTGCATATCTGTCTCCATGTCACCTCCACAGGGCCCAGTGGCTGCCAAGGCATTCCCCACCTGGTGACACTGCCCCCTCTACCCGCCTCCATCCATGTTAAGACTGCCTATGGCCACTGTATGTCCGTGGGGCTTTGTTTTACCATCCCCTTCCCTAGAGTACAGCTCCTCAGAGATGTGCTTATTCTAGCTATTCGTTGCTGAATCCTCAGAGCCTGGAACTTGACTGACACCCTCAAAAAATATGTTAGCTGAATGAATGAATGATGAGCAAAGGAATGAACTACAAACAAATGAATGAACACCCTCCTAATTTAGACTGCCTGCCTTTTTTACCCCTTCTACTTATAATCTGTTTTTCCAACCAGCAATCAGAAGGACCTGTTTGGAATTCAAAACACATAGTGTCACCTACCAGAGGGAATTGTTTAAATAATAACTCTGTGTTTCCTGTGCAACAGCCCAAGCTTAGGATTCCACAGAAGGCTTTTCCTGCTCTCCACCTGCCTTCCAGCCAGCCTCCGCTTTGACAGTTCTGCAGGTAGTCTGGCTCCCCTGACATGGCAGGTCTCTGCAGGAAGCAGTCTCTCCCACCCTCAGAATGTATAAACTAAAATGAAACCCTAAGCCCCCTCCTGTACTGAACAGACCCCCCTCTTGACCAAGGGGACCTCAGACAAACCTTAAAACTGAGTTCCTGGCCATGAAGGAAAGGGAGGTTGGGTAGGCCCTGTGACAATAAAATACTAAGTTATTAATAAGACCTAAGGCTGTGCCAGGCAATCACCTGCAGGTCATCAATTTGCTTAAGAGATCACTTGAGCCAATACGTGTCGCTTGACCTGTCTCGGATTAGTAGGCTTCCTTATCTTAAAACATTCCAAGCCTTTAGACAAAGCTTTATTTCTTTAGACAATTACATATCAAAGAATCTTTGAACCCACCTATAACCTGTACCCCTCCCCCCTTCGAGATGTCCCACCTTTTCTGGCCAAACCAATGTACACTTTGCAAGTATTGATTTACAATTTTACAAGTAATTCCTGTCTCCATGAATATATAAAACCAAACTGTAACCTGGCTCCCTGGGACACATTTTCTCAAAAAGACTTGAGGCCATGTGTTCCCAGCCAGTGGTCACACATATTCAACTCACTATAAACCTGTTTGTTTTATGGGGTTTGGATTTTCATTTCATTAACAAATGCCTAGTCTTTTGAGACTCATCTCAGGCGTGCTCTCTTCCTCCCCAGACTTGGACACCTTTCTCTGCCCTGACAATACACTGGGCTTTCTCCTTTCCTGGCGTTCATCACGCTGTACACGCAGAACATAAACCTCTCGAGAGCAGACATTGTGTGCTGGGTCTCCGTTCCCCTGTACCAGCAACAGGCCTGGCACCAAATAAACATGCAGTTTAACCTGGAATTCACCATTAATTAATTTTAGCTAACTTTTAGGCAGGGACCAAATCTGTAGGTGGCACATACAGGCCAGGAGTGTGGTTCCTAGGGGTGGAGAAGCAGTGGGGCGGGGTGGGATGCGTGGGGGGGACTGCAGAAAAATGCAGCTAACAACCATGGAGAGCGGGAACTTGGAGTTTGAGGCACACACACCTGTGGAGCTGCAGCTTCGTTATAAGAACACCTGTCGATCATGTTTATCAATCGCCGGTAACATCCCACACCTCCAGTAAGGCCTCCCCAGACCAGGCCAATGAAAGGCAACCGCCTGGGCACCATTAACGTCTTTCTCCACTCGTGGAGACTGACCTGTCCCTCTATGGAATGTACTCTTACTTTGTATAACTCCCTTCGTTTCTGCAATAAAACTGTTCATGTGGAATTGCTTCCTGTCTGTGCTCACTCTATCACACTGGCCCTGCTTGTGAATTTTCCAAGCAAGGAGCCAAAGGACCAGGACAACAGTCCGCCAAGAGGCCAGACCTGACATTAACCATATACCAGTTCTACTTGACTAATTAGCAAAAGAATCTATCAGAAGGGTCTTGTATTATTTAAGTTGTTAAAATAAAAAGTCCTACTGTAGCAATAAACAGTTAATCCTCATTACTCACGGATTCCAGATTCTGTGTCTGCAAATTCGCCTACTTGTTAAAATTTATTTGTAACCCCCAAATCAATTCTCAGGGCACTTTCCAGTCGTTTGCAGACATGCACAGAGTAGCAAAAACTTGGATTCGCCTGAGGAGCACATTCCCAGCTAAGGAAGAACAAGGCCTCTCTGCCCTTTTGTTTCAGTCCTCATACTATAAATAAGCATTCCCTTTGCAGTCTACTTAGTGCCCTGTTTTTCATGTTTTTGTGCTTTTTGTTGGTGGTATCACAGTTTAAAGTGGCCCCAAGCATAGTGCTGAAGTGCTGGCTCCTGTTCCTAAGCACAAGAAGGCTATGATGTGCCTTTCAGAGGAAAGAGGTACATCAGGTAAGTGTTCTTCAGTTTCGGTGGTGCTGGCCATGAGTTTAATATTATTAATGACTCGACAATGTATATTAAATAAGGGGTCTTTAAACAGAAGCTCACATTAAAAAAAGTTATGTAATCAGCAGTTGATGGAAATGTGACCAGAGACTCGCAGGAACTTGACCTTGCATTTCCCCTGGGAGCAATGGTTCAGTATGCGCCATGGCCCAGCCGTCACACCCACATGCTGTTGGAAACGGGCCATCATTTGTAACGTGTTCATATACCGTGAGCTGTGAATTTATCTGTGAAATTACAAACTTTGTCTAAATGATTTCAGAATCATTTCTAGCCCCCTGTGTTTTGTTTTGATGGTTATACCATAAAGTTTCTCTTTCTCTTCACAAATGGGGCCATGTCTGAGCTAGGACCTCGAGCATTACCACTGCACTGAGAGGACGGAGCACCTTACTCACCCCTCCTCACTGGGATGTTTTGAGGACGCTCGAGCATACCATTGTGCAAATTTCCATTCTCATGCAGCCATAGCACAAGTATCAAACCAAGCATTCTCAGCCTCAGGCCAGGCCCTGGACGGCTGGTTGGGAGGAGTCTACGTGGTTGACCTCTCAGCCTAGTTGGGAAGACAAAGAGAACACAAATAAAACCAATAGGTAGGAATGCAATGGCTGAGTGGGTGCACCTGTACTTCAGTGACAGAAACCCTGGAAGCAGAACTTCCCCAGAGGCCACCCACTGCTGGCTTCTCTGTGTGTCTGGCTAACGCATTCCTCATTCCACATGTCAGTGACTCCGTAGTCCCTGCTCACCTTCCTGGTGACCCAGATGTTCCCAACCTAGGAGATTCTAAGGGCCGGTAGAAAGAGAGAGCTGAAATGATTGATGGCTTCTTGAACCCATCCAAACTGGCCATGTGTCTCTGACTTTTCTTCCTCCTCCGAGAGAGGGCCTTCATCTGTAATCCTAGAAGCAGGGAGAAAACACCTAGACCTTGGGAACAACATTTCCTTTGGCAGCCATGCACTGTAAACAGCATTGCTTTACAAGGTGATCCTT
The DNA here is from genome assembly GCA_963574885.1 of Lepilemur ruficaudatus. NCBI lineage: Eukaryota > Metazoa > Chordata > Mammalia > Primates > Lepilemuridae > Lepilemur > Lepilemur ruficaudatus. The sequence continues at coordinate 9,889 of CAUYRT010039615.1, read as the reverse complement.
TCAGGCCTTGACAACCTGGGTATCAAAGTCCAAGACAGACTTGGTTCCCTTGTCACCTTACGTGGCAATCCAGCAAGGCAGCTGATCTCCATCCCACCTTACAGAAGCCACTTGTGGTTTGTGGAAGAGGGCCCCTGGGGATTCAAGGCCTTTGCACACATTTTCTGTGCTGTGCATTCTCCTGACATCTGAAGAAGGTATTTCAAAGTGTAGTAATGATGGGGGAAGCGATACACCTCAGGGCAGAGCATCAGCTTAGGCAAAGGGACCAAGGACTTTCTGAGTGACCTCTGTCAGGTTCCCTAATATTCATTACTTCCATTATCTATCAGGGATAATTATGCCTTTATCTTAGATTTGTATCTGGGTTGTAAGGACTAGTGTAGAGATGTTGGAAAATGCACGGTGCCCAATGTCCCTGGTGGTTATCATTATTACTTAAGCAGAAAACATTTATTGTTGACCACACATGTATATGGCTTAAAAATTCTAAACAGGCACAGTGGCTCACTCCTGTAATCCCAGCACTTTGGGAGGCCGAGGCAGGAGGATCACCGAAGGCCAGGACTCCAAGACCAGCCCTGGCAAGATACCCCATCTCTACAAAAAATTTTAAAAATATTAGCTGGGCTTGGTGGCACATGTCTATATTCCTAGTTGCTGGGGAGGCTGAGGCAGGAGGACTGCTTGAGCCCAGGAGTTCAAAGTTACAGTGAGTTATGACGTCACTGTACTTGATGGAACAAGACCCCATCTCTTAAAAAAAATTGTTTCAATTTAAGCACATCTAGCACATCTTTGTGATATTAAAACAGAGCTTTATCTTTCCCTCCAGATGCAAAACCAGAATGTGGCCCTCCTGAACAGCAGGTTTCAGCAACTGCGTGGCACCGCCCTCAGGTCAATGCAACATGGAGTGAACCAGCACAGCTGTGGGACAACAGTCTCCCAGCCTCCCCGAGAGCCTCTTCCTGCAGCCGCCAGCAAGACCTGAATTTATCTTCCTGAGCAGCCACCCTTGATCTCAGCCATCCATCATGAAATTGTAATGACTAAATTTATAATTCGGAGACAAAACCTCAAATTAAAAAAAAATAACTAAAAAAAATCACAATAGAATATGATTTGCAGTTCAAGGGATGTTTCCACTTGAACTCATTCTCATTTTCCCCAAATGGGACTGATTAAATCAAATTTAAATTTGAGAGGAAGGAGGGAGAGAGAAGGAAGGAACTTTTGTCTTTCCCCATGAGTCCCCTTGAGGCTCTTGTTCATCAGCTCCTGCCGGGAGGAGTTGTTTAGGTGGCAGAGCTTCAATCACCATGGAAACGTGTCAGAAAAGGTCCCATTATGAAAAGACAGGGTCTTCTGGTTGCTGTAAGCAATGTTTTCCTCAGGGTTTTTCATGGCTAGAGATGTGTTTATGGTCTGTGTGACTATTTATTTGTATCAAGAATTAAAGCATGCTTTGTGTGATCTTCGGCATTTGCCTTCAGTTAGATTTTCCTCTCTTTTGTGTGACTTCCACGTTAAGAAAACATATTAATCTACCAGAACATTATAAACACCACAGACCATGTGGTGTTTGTTGTTTGTTTTATAAAACCAAATGGTAGAAAAATACAGTACTGCTTTTTCATGTTAGATATAGGAAGAACATCCTATTAGCCTGTGCCTCCCAGCCTGTGATATTTAAATCCAAGCATTTCAGCCAGAGCTGAAATTACCTGAGATGCTAGGCAGGAGGAAACCCTGGGGATAATTTGCCTTCTGAATCTGGGTTACAGGTTCATGGCAGACAGGGACTTCCCTCTCCTTCTCCCCAGCTTTCTGTATCCACAGTTGACTGGCAGGGTGTAGGCACGTACTCAGCATTCATTCATTCATTTAAAAAGCATGTATGGAGCTCCAGCATGTGCAAAGCCTGGACAGACCCTGAAGCGAACACAGTATTAACGCAACATCACACCAGCTGTCAGGATGCTCCTACAGAAAGAATGGCCCAAGGGCAGCAACAGGGGTTTGTGTCAACAGTGTATTGTTACCGGACACCAGATTTATAATGCAGAAACTTTTCCTACAGGTAATTAAGACATAAATGCATAAACTCAGAAAGAATGAAAGATACGCCTGATCTCTGGCTATATTGACATTCTCCTTAACACAGTGGCCACCGAAGAGTACAAGATCCTTTTACAGGAGCTCACCATCCAGAATTCAGAGCTATAGTAACAAAGAAATGAATAAGAAAAACAAAAAATAATCGGAAAAAACAATTCAGAGCTGACTAAGCACGTAGGACTCTTTACCAAATCTTCTTGAGTCAGATTTCCATGAGCTACTACCCTTGCTGTGGGGTTTTTTGACAGATTTTTTTGTTGCTTTTCCATCATCACACACCTTCTGTTGTGTCAGGATCCGCAGAGTTCCAGAGGCGTAAGAGCAAAGACCTGGCCGTTCACGCAATGATCCAACTGGTACTGAATGAGACCCCCAGGGAGCCAAAAGGACTTTTCATCCCTGCACAGGGTCTCTCCAGTGGAGTTTAAGTTTCCTGATGGCGCACTGGCCCATCCCAGGCATATTTGGAAGATGCATATTGATGCCCACGTCATCACCTCCCCAGAGCCCAGACAGGTAAGCCCCGCCCTCAAGAACCTCACAGTCTAGCACTGAGCCAGACGCACTCACGACAAATCACGTAACTACCACTAACAGTGCTGCCTCAGAGGGCGAGACCAAGCACTGCGGGTGAGTAACTATTTGGAGAGACCTGAGAAAGCGCCTGGCGTGGTGCATGCCACAGGGCAGGAACTGAGCACAAGGTGTGGGGCTGGATGAGGAATGACCAGGCACCCGTGAGGGACGGACTGTGGGCATCCACTGACACGTGTGGGGCATGTCCCGAGCAAACAGATGGTAACTGGAGGTGTCCATGTTGCAGAGCGCCACGATGAGATCCATGCTGGGCGTAAATCAGCTTACGAGGACTTTCAGATCATTTCATAACTAAATCTCTGTAGAGGGGGTTCTGCGATCAGCTTTTGACAACTCACTCTAAAATATCCTCACAAAAGATTTTAAGTGAAAAAAGCAAGTTGTAGAACAGTGTGTGCTCTATGCAACCCTTAAATAAGAAAGGGAGAAAATACAGAATATGCAGCTTGCCAATGAAAAAAAAAAACAAAAACGGGCACAAGCCCAAAAACACAAAAGAAAATCAGCACCTCTGGAAGGATGAGAGTGGAGATGGGACCCCGGGCAGAGGGGGACTTCCCAGGCCACCTTTTCATATTCATGATACATGCGCTACATTAACGTGCCGTGATTCAATATTAAGGACAGAATTTTAAAATTCTTAATTAATATTGTGTGAGGAAGCCAAAGAACTAGGAAGTTAAGTCCCTCTCTGAGGCCATACAGCTTGGTGACAGTCACAGTGAGATATTAGCCTCCACCAGCTACCCCGATGTCCCCCTACAGACCTGCTGCACACTGCCTCGCTCCTTCCATGCCTCGGTACCCCGCAGAAACACACACTCATCACCTGGAAAACCTACCTGAGCTATCACTCCACTGCCGCTCATTCATGTTGCTATCATGTAGCAAATGGCATTACTGTTTCATGATTGTATAATATCTGTCATCTTCATAAGTATTCCCTTAGAAAGGACCTAGTATTTATCATTGAATTTCATTTCCTTCAGGTTTAATGAGTTAATTCTCATTTTTCCCATTGCAAAACTAAAGCTAAGAGTGACTTAGTCATTTGCACAAGGCCACACAGCTCTTGAGCCACAAAATTGGATTTGAACTCTGATAATTCGAATTCCAAATCCCACATTTCTCTGTATACCACGTTCTTTCCTTATAAGACTAGGAATGTGTTAATTGCTTTTTCCTTACTGGTGCTCTCTAAAGCCTGGCCAGAAATGCTGGCTACACTTGTGTTCTGCATGGACCCTGAGAGTAGATTGAAGCTGGGCTCTGGCATGCTAGTGGAAGACTGCCTCAGTGGTATTTGACAACCTTCCCTGGCTTCTCCAGCAAGATGATTTTAATGGTCTCAACATGAGCTGGCAAAATTAACTCCTTTCCTACAATCCCATTTTGGAATCCTGAGGCCAGAGAGACAGATCTGTAATCACGACTAAATTCACCAATTTGGAGAACACCATGGAAACAAAATCGCTCTCTCCCCTCTGGCTCTCCCAGAGACGGAGCCAAAGACACATTTAATGGTGTTACATCTTATTACACTCAGTTCTGGAGTGGCTGCTCTTAGGAGTGCTGCTGTCTGCAGTGAAACAACATGTTCTACCAACTGGCCCTCCCTTTGTATTTCCAGTGCTTGTGTTTCAAATGATAAACCCACCAGAAGAGACCATAATGAATTCTTTTTCTTTTCTTCCCATTAAGGGAACTTGAGTGTGCCGAGCTGCGGGTAACTTCCCCACTTCTTATTTTACTCCCAGTGAGACACTTTACGTGATGTCCTTTATCTTTTGTGCACCATGTTTATGAATAGGTGCACCAACCTCGTCCCTCTTGATAGAAAACACATGCACCTCTTAAAGGCATCAAAACATTTAGAATCTGATCCAAACAAAACACCAGTGTTCATCCTTCTCTCTCCCTCTGTCTTGGAAAACTCTAGTGCACAGCTAACGGCCGGCCAAAGTCCTTGGGCGCAGCCCATTTCACAGCACTTAGCTCCTAATTGAAATTTCACAGTACAACACTTAAGACACAACTCTAAATTGCATCGCCATTTGAGTAAATGTGTTTTCTCAGCCATTTAACTGTACGTGATTTCTGCTCGGCTATATGCTGCTTATGATTTGCTGTTGGTTGCCCTTGCCATTAAGTCCTTCAGTATTTATTTGAGGATATTCTAGAATGTCCTATTTCTCTGGGAATTGAATTTAACCCAGTAGTTTAGTGAATAGTCTGCCCCGATTGTGTGCCTTCCAAAGGAAGGAGAACACTTCCCTTCTCAGAGGAGACACTAGCTCTTGGTCCTCCCACCCCAGGCATTTCCAAGCTGTAAGCCCTATTGGTTTCCTTCCATGTTCTCTCAGGCCTATCCTAACATGAGATTGTGTAGGAACTCGACTGGACAGACAGGAAATACCTACAAGCAATCTGTAAAAAATAACTAACTTGAAAACTTTTATAAAAAGTTTGTTTCCACGACCTAGCGATAGTGAATTGTGCTGCCATAAACATTCGGGTGCAGACGTCTTTATCATAGAATGTCTTATACTCTTTTGCCTAGTAAAGCTATTGCTGGATCAAATGGTAATTCTACTTTAGCTCTTTGAGGAATCTCCAAGTTCTTTTCCACAGAGGTTGCACTAATTTGCAGTCCCACCAGCAGTATAAGAGTGTTCCTGTCTCTCCACAACCTCGCCAACATTTGTTGTTTTGGGATTTTTTGATAGAGGCCAATCTCACTGGGGTTAGGTGATATCTCGTTGTGGTTTTGATTTGCATTTCTCTAATGATGTTAAGTGTTTTTTAATGCATCTGTCGACCATTTGTATACCTTCTTTTGAGAAATGTTCAGCATATTTTACCACAATAAAAAATAATAAATTTTGAAAAAACAAAGCTGGCATATACATACCTAATAGATGCAGTGTGCACCATCTGGGGTATGGACACACTTGAAGCTCTCACTCAGGTGAGGCAATGGCAATATATGTAACCTAAACATTTGTACCCCCGTAATATGCTGAAATAAAAAAAAACAATGCTGGGATGAGTAAACTTATTTGCATATAATTTAGTGTATGTTTGAAACTATCTGGAAGATAAATTACTAGACATAGAATTGCTGGACCACAATGTGTATACATTTATAATTTTAGTGGCTATTTCCATATTTTCTTACATAAATGTGTCAATTAAAAAAATGCAAGTATATTGTACATATAAAATAAGGTAGAAAACTTAATTAGCAATTTAATTATTCTCCTCTTTATTTTATTTGCCTACGCAAAAATACCCGATGAATTTGAAGTTAGCATCTTTTTTTTAGGCAAGATATAGGTAACTGATGTTGTAGTTAATGGCATTTATCTTTAGAAATGATACTAAAGGTAATGAGTTACACTATATGCAACATTTTCAAGAATTGTGATAACACATTACAGAATAGTGCATCTCAAAAGACAATGTAACTATTTACAATCAGAGCCTAACACTGAATATTATAGGCCATAAAATATAAATACAAATCTTAGCAGATAAATGTGCAACCGCTTCAGGTACTAAATTTCCACTTTGAAAAATTAGTAGCTGTTCAGAAAACTGGTTCTCTTCCAGGAGAGGGAGTTTTCAATTATTAGAGGATAGATCAAATCCTGTGATAATTTAGCATCAGCACATTTCTGATTGAAGGGTCTCTCCCATAAAGCATCTGACAAGGTCAAGAGGTTTCATTCCGTGCTGTTTACTACAATTGATTTCTTTCCTTACTTTGCATTTCCATGCAATTAATATTTTCCTGTACTAAATGTATTCTACTTCTTGTTGTTCCCCCTATCAAATTCTCTATTTCATGAGTGAAGAGAGGGGTGAAAAAAAAAAGAAAGTAAGTAAGTCTAAGTGTAATGAAACTTGAGGATCCTATTTAAGGAAAAATAATTTTATATATCTAAATTAGTCAGGTCATGTTGTAAAATTACCTGTGTAATTTCCTGTTTGCCTTGTTAATTCAGGTATGTTTTCTCATTTTTTAAATTACCTAAATAGTTTCTGAGTTATAACTTTGAAGCAACCTTGAATCAGCTTGTCTCTCTGCATTATTACTTTAAAAATCTTTTTAAGGATCATGCACCCTTGGACTCCAGTAAACATTAACATCTGAGGGTGAAAGAGAGGATGAAACACCTAGGAGAAAAATTCCAAGGACAGGTAATTATTTAAGAAATTAATAGGGAATCATTTGTTTTTACTTTGTCCTGCAGATAGATAGATAGAGAGGGAGAGAGAAAGGGTGAGAGAGAGAAATATATTTAATTGTACCTATTGATGAAATCATATAGAAATTTTAACCATAAAGGAAGTTACATGTAATCTACTTATCCGTATTTCAATCCAAGAAAACTGATTTTCATTTAGTAGGATGACAAATTTAAGGATATCAAATCTTTTGCTAATGAAAAAGGGCAAGTAGGTTATTTTGTCCTAGTATTTCCCCAGATTAAGGGACAGCATCAGAAACAAAGCCAGCCTATGAACATCTCTATTCAATCTGATGTATTTGTATGAGAAGTCCTGGATATTCTGGAAGCAAAACAAATTATGGAAAGGTTGTGATAAGTGTTTTATACTATGGACCTGATTTCCATGATTAATAAAAACCACAGCAATAATAAATGCTCATATTTTTTTCTTGAATTAATGATTTCTTTTAAACTTTCAGTGCTGTTATTTAATACCTGTATGTGGAATGTTTATGCCAATTTTAGATTAAATATAAAATATTTTTATTAAAATAATGACATTTTATTCAGATGGTGACCCACTTGAATAGCCAGTTATTTTCATTTTTTAACAAGTAAAGTGCATTTTTAAAAAGTTTAGAGTAGATCATTTTTAATACCTTTACATAACAGAATTGGCTCATTTTTCTATACTCCAGGCTTTGAGGATGATTGGTTCTGGCCCGAGATGAATTATAGGAAATGTATATATTTGAAAACAATTTTTGATCACTTGTTTTTGTGTTTTCTTGTATTTGCCTTATATCTTAGGTCTCAGTGTGTCTTAATGAGCCTCTGACTTAATATCATTTATCACTCTCATAGAACTCTTGAAGGGTTATTTATTATCTCATGTGGTAGAGTATTGAGAGACATAGTAGTAATTCTTTATAATTTTACAGAGGTTGGGATAGAAAGCTTCTCCTTCTCAGTGGACTCTGTAGTCGTCACCCAAATCCTCTGTTCTCACATTCCCCAATTCACCTAGACCAAACACTCCTTCTCCCTTCTGAGAATGACTATTCCCTTGACCAATTTAAATGCTCACTATTTCTTATAAGATGTCTATCATTTATCATGGAAGCAGGGTTGAAAAATTTTTACTGGGATATAATCAACATTGAGATTGAGATAAAAAAATAAAGTAAACCATCAAAATAAAACACACACACAAAATCCAATATGTGCACACACACACACACACACACAGGGCAGTATTCCACTTTATCCTAACTCCTAACTACCACCTAAAAGGACATATATACATTGGACACCCACTATCCTATGAAATCAGTCAAATTGTCATGAACTTTATTTGGATTGAATCAGGTGAAAAAACAACCCACAGATTCCAGATGCTTTTCTTGGGCATGCAACTTTTGCTCCTTTAATACTTTCTGCTGAAAAGAGCCTCCTCCTTCTTTTTCTCTGGATCTACCCAGTAAAAGACAGAAGACAATGCATTTCTGTAGAAGATAGTGGGTGTTGCAGAGAAGGAGTAATGGAAGATGTAAAATACTTAGGCAAGCAAATGATTGGATCAATGCCTGGAACTGTGAGGGCGCTGCTGGCGGTTAATATGAATGAGATGTTATGCTTCATTAACTAAGTACACCTCATTCTTTTATACATCAATATTGCTTTTTATGATGCTGTTGCCTAACTTTGTTGCAATTTGCTGTCTAATCTATAATGTCATTATTACTTCAAAAGTGATTGAGAAAGCTGCAGGAGAATGCTCTGATTAAACCTTAATTATTACACTGACTTTGTTCCGTGTACAGTGAGAATATATGCTCTCTACCACCCCTATTGCTCTCAGTATCTTACTTCAAAGTAGTGGCTAAAGACTACATCTGCTTAAAAGCAAATCTGCTATGTTAGTCCTCACAACGAACTACAGAAATTACAGAGGTTTGTTCATCCTGTCTTGCTTTAGCATCAAGAGAAACCCTGGGCTAACCTATTATATATTACACATTGCCGTAGACAGTAGAGGCTTCATAAATGAAAAACTGACTTGTTTATTTTAGGATATAGCTAAAATCTTGATTTTGCATTCCGTTGGTTTCTATAGTTAAAAGCTACATTAATGTGGCTGAAATACTTTGAAGTAAGTAGTGATAAAACAAATCAGCAGGTATTTAAACTGAAAGCTATGAGGTGGAAAAATCACCACTTTCCTTTCAGGTAGAGGCCCAAAGATATATCTTTGGTAATAAGGTTTCATGCTGTCTTACTGGATCCTTAATCATTTAAAATGAAAATCCCAAAGAATGAAGTGAGAGCTATCATACATATGAGAAGGCGGATGATTTTTAAATAAATGATTATGCCATCTGCTTCCCTCATCAATCTCCCCACTATGAAATTTCACGTATGAAATTACATGAACTTGTATACTATAAACAACACACATCAGAAGTCAACAAATGAAACATCATTCCTCTTTGGTTCTCTGCCTCCTCCTCTCAATTCAGACAATTAGTTCATCTGGTCAGGCACACAAGAAGGTAAAATTTACCTTCTATGAACAGCTGGCATTCTTCTATTCATGAGTCTTATATTATTTTTATCATAGTGATTTCTGAATAAACTAGAAGAATGTTTATAAAGAATTATTTCAAAGTGACCTATTTTAGATATTTTTAATACCATAGAGATTAGCCGTGTCTGCAAAATTTTTCAGGTAATTCCGTGTGAAATCAAGAGTGCAGGAAGAAGACTTTGTTTTTGTTTTCAAAATATATTTTTTGGAGCACTGTGAAGGGGAGGGGCATGCTTGAAATGTATTTGGGGATGGGTATTAGGGGTCTCAATAGGGGGTAGGAAATCTTCTGAAACTGATTTATGTGAATAGCTGTACAACTTGGTAAATTTACTAACAACCATTTAAT
>CAUYRT010039611.1:0-34769 GCA_963574885.1 Lepilemur ruficaudatus | reverse complement strand
CTCACCCTCAGGATCCAATAGCTAGAATCATTGCTCTGTACTTTTTGCAATTTTTTTCCTGCTTTTGCTTGCCATAGAGCTCTGATATACACGGGGATGGGCAGGAGCACGTGGTACTGCAGCACTGATGTTCCTTGTATTTTCTCTTTTTCTTCACAGTAATTTTTATTTTCTGTTTCATATTGAGGGGTGGTTTTCCATAGAGTTTTATAAATGTTCAGTGCATTTAATTCCTGTCATCTGAGAAGAGATTCAGGGAGATTGTTTTACTATACAGTTTCCATTGACTGCAGGTATCATGAAGTTCCTCTCTAAAGCTTTTAAAGCTGAATTTATAATTTCTTTGGCAATATAGATCCTCGAAAAATTCCATAAGCACCTATACACACATGTGCTTTTGGCCAGTTCAATTTTTGCTATTTGGTTCCCTTGTCTGTCCCTTAATCCAGTAGTGGCACTAAAGGCATGACTGTGAAGCCCATTCTCTTAATCTGGTTTTGTGACACCTGATTCATTTTATGCAAATGAGAAATGCCTAGATTTTTTGTTGCCCAAAGCCATTCAAGGTTTTCTCTCTTTTGCAGGGATCTGAAAATACTCAGCTTCTTTAGTTCTTCAAGTCGATATTCTTTTCATTTTTACTTGCTGAATGACCCATTTTTTTGTTTGTTTAACCCTTTTCTTTCTATACCTTGTTAGACTCAGCCATTATTAGCACACATAACCAATGCTCTGATTTTCAAACCACTTTTGGTAGATTTCCTAATTCACTAGGCACATAATCGGCCTCCCATGTCATGGCAGCAACAGTTTTGCTAGATGTTTTGCAACTGCATAACATGAATCACAACATTTCCATCCTTCATTATGAATTTTTTGTCACAATGTAAAACCATGGTTCAGAAAATTACTACCTATGGGATAAATGTGGCCTTTGTCCTGTTTTTGTAAATATAGTGTTTTTTGGAACATAGCCTTGCTTAGTCATTTATGTATTGTCCATGGCTGAGTACAGGAGAGTTAAGTTACAAGAGACCACATATGTTCAAAGTCTCATGTATGTATAAGCTGGTCCTTTGAAGAAAAAGTTTAGTGACCACTATTCTAAGCCATTGCCACATACATTAAGTTTTTGTTACAGAAGAACACCATCTCAAAGTACAAATTTCTGTCTTATTTGTGGTGAACAAGGCAGTCTGCCATAACTAATGAATCCTGAAATCTCAGGGGCTTGACATCCTTAAAGTATAATTTTCACTAATTCAAAGCCCAGTGCTAGTTAGACACCTGGGCGGTTCTCCAAGTGGTAACTATGGAATCCAAACTTTTTTGATCATGTAAGTCTAACACCTTGGAGTTCTTTACTACCAACCACACAGGGGAAGAGAGAAAAGGGAAGAGGACAGAATGGAAGTCATCTTAGCATGAAAAATATGCCCATTACAGTAGTTTCGCTTATCTGTGAGGGTATATTCCAAGACCCCCAGGGGATGCCTGAAACCACAAACAGTAGTGAGCCTGATCGCTGTCAATGGGAACACATTTCTAATCATGTCTTTCACCCAAAAATTTAATGCTATTTCCATCTTAACTAAGCAATTAGCACACATTGTGGCTGTAACTCTTGCAGTCTAAGGTACAATAGCAAAACTAGCATGATTTTTTTTTTCTTCACAATTTCACTCATAGATTTGTTCTTATAGTTGATCTTAAAAACCTCAGCATACATTTTTTTCTCTTTATTAAGTTGAGAATTTACACCTTTTTACTTATAGGAAGCACTTTATGCACTTTGACATATCTGAATTGCCAGCATTACAACTTTTGTGCTTTGGGCCATTATGAAGTAAAATAAGGGTGACTGGAACACAGACTGCTATACTGTGACAGTTAATCTGATAACCTTAGATGGCTACTAAGTGACTAATGGGTTGGAAGTGTAGACAGCATGGACAAACTACACAAAGGGAGGATTCATGTCCCAGGCAGGATGGAGCAGACTACAAGAGATTTTATCATGCCACTCAGAATGATGTATGATTTTAAACTTATACATTATTTCTGGAATTTTCCATTTAATATATTTGGACTGTGGTTGACTGTAACTGAAACCGTGGAAAGCAAAATCACAAATAAGGGAGGATTAATATATTTTCATTCATATTCTGTTGTTCAGCATAGCTACAAGACTATCTTGCATAGTTCAGCATAGCTGCAAGACTATCTTGCAAGGCCTTCTTGCAAGAGATGTTGGGAAATGAGTTCACAGGTATATTCCCCATAATGGTTCTCTAGATTTCTTTAATAAGCAGATATCCCAAAACAAATCCTTTATCCCTCTGCTTTCAGTTTTATTTTTGTTGATGGCCTCAGAGGAGTTCCCATACTTTATATTGGAATTAGCCTTTAAATGATTTTTGTGTGGTGTTTTAAAATATATCCACAAACTCTTTGGTACTAATTTACTTTTAAGAGGTGGAACTTAATTCCCACCTACTTGATTGTTGGCAGTGTATATTAATCTAAGTATTTCCACTGTTTGGACAATGTCTGATATGTAACAGATGTTTCTTATTATTGAATAGAAAACAGCAGAATTTTGCATAATTTATTGGAAAAGTATACCACTGCAGAAATAAATTGGTAAATACTCTACCTAAAGTGAGCTTCAAATAGTTACAGATGAAAAAGTAAGAAAATTCTGCAAATAGTGACAGAGTACCAGAAAAAAAAACAAAATCGTAAAAAATTACAATGTGAATAATATGAAAGTCATGAAAATGAGAAGAGGATTAGGTGAACCTGAACAAAGAGGCATCTGGAAGCAAAAGGAAAAATGATAGTTCTTATTAAAGAGAAGATATCTCACTAATAGTTAGGAACTATTAATTAATAGTTCCTTATTAATGAGAAATATCTTACTAAACCATTAGAAAGAAAGTACATATTGACAATAGATTGAATTCATAATTTTTCGCTTATATTAATACTTAATTTGATTGTCTTCTTTCAATACCCCAACTTGAAGAATGCAATGTTTTTCATGTTAGCTTGTGTTAAGCACAAAGGAAAATTTAATATTGTAGGGGAGGTAGTGAGTTTTTGAGATCAGAGTTATTTTATATAAAGTGACCAGGAAAGGCTTCTCTAATAAGAATACAATACTTCCCTGTTGAGATCAGCAGGAAGTAGGGAGCTGAGTTCTGTGGATACTTGGAAAAAGACTGCTCTAGGCAGAGGGAAGACTTAAGTACAATGATCTTGAGGAAGCTATTTGGCATGTTTGAGGAACAGCAAGACATCCAGAGTAATAGATGAAGGAAGGAGGGAGAAATTGATGGTAAATAAAGTCAGAGGTATAGTAAGGATTATTCCTTGTAAAGTGAAGGTAAGACATTTTGTTTGACCCTCAATGAGATGGGAAATTAAAACAAGCAAACAAACAAAGAAACAAATTGCAAGTTTTGGAGCAGAGAAGGGAAAAGATTTAGCTTACTTTTAAAAACGTATTTTGGTCATTCTGTGAGGACTCCAGGAGAGCATTAGGATCTTATCGCAATAGTTCACATTAGGGATGATAGTATCATCCATTAAGGAGATGGGTTGGAGCAGGAAAGAAGTGGTCAGATACTTATGTGTTGTCTTATAATTAAATTATGTAAGGTGATATTGTATCTTGTTCTGAAACACAGCACACATTAGGTAATCAATCTTGTAGTAACAACGGATTGTCAGTTTTACAAGGGAAGGCATCCCTAATTCTAGAATAGTTCCTATAGTATACGAGCTCTTCAGTAAGTATTTGTGGAATGAATGAATAAATAAATAACTGAAAGAATGAATAGGTGAATATCACACAATTTATTCTTGTTGCAACCTGTTATAATATGATCATATTTTGAGATAGCTTCATTTAAAATTACTTAAAATATATTTATCTGCATTTCTCAATTCTGTATTTCTTCTCTTTAGTGTGTTCACTGTTTTCTTCAGAGTTACAATGCACTTTGATGAAAAGCAAGCTTCATAAGCTTTATTAGACTCATTCAATTTTACGTATGTAATTGTTTACTACCTAACTAGATCTTATTAGCAATATAGTGATACATCTCCTGAGAAACTCTGTTGCAAGGATCACATAATGTAAGTTGTATGCAAGGTGTCCTTTTTTACATTGGCTTGTAGAAAGCCATGGCCAATCCCTTGAAATTATTCAAGAAACAAATCAAAGTTTTTAAAACTCTTAATGATTATTCACTTAAAAGACAAATTTTTATATAGTGGGAATAAACTCTATTTGAACACAATTATGTAGCTATAAAAATATATGTTCCTTTTTACTATTTTAGCAGCTCCAATCAGGAGAAAAGTTTTAATTTTGTGTCTGCAAAATGTATTAATTTACATAATTTTCATCACCACTGATCATTCTGATTATTTGTAGAGAGAAGATAATACTGTGCATTGCTTCTATATCCCTTTTAAATGTTTCAAAAACAATTCTTTAAAACCAAGATGAGATAATAATAAGAAACCCCAGTAGGAAAGTAGGTAAGAAATACCCAAAGCAAGTGTCAGAGAATGACAAATGATTACTATATAAATAAATGAAAATATGTGTTATATCACAATAACAGCCAAAAAGATGCAACTTGAAACAATAAGACAGCAACCTTTAGTCTTTCAGGTTGATAATAACCTGAATATGGCATTATCCAAATTCAGCAATTGTGCCAGTGGGAATGTAAATTTGTAAGGTTTTTTTTGGAAAGTAATTTGGCAATATAGCAACTATTATAATTAAGAATGTTCATCTTCTTCGATTCAGCAAAAAAAAAAAAAAAAAAAAAAAAACACCAAAAAACAAAAATAAAACCAAGATCAGGTCAAAATATGAAATTTTATAGGTATAAAATGGTAGAATACTAGCCATTTTATATAGATCTATCTAATATTTCCCTTTGTTCTAGTAATGGAATCATGCATTGTGGTTCCCTGTATACTGAAATTTGAGGCTTGTTTGAAGGAGAGAGCAATTCTCTTTTGTGGTTGAACTCATCCTTTATTCTACCCTTCAGAGACCATAAGATTACTGGAGCTCTACTAGAGGTGAAGTGATCCTGAGACTTTAATTAATCTGGAGCCAGGCAGAGAAAACTGAGGAATTAGCATTACATTAATTATATCCCCCAAATTCCTATTGACTTCTTTGTAAACTGGGATTAATGTTCTGCTGAGCAGACATGACCTTGCCTTGATTTATAATGTAGCAATCCTCTTTTTTTAAGGAAAATGTTAAATTAAACTAAAAAGACCCACAGTAAAAGATTGTAGCAGTAAAAACTATTCTTCACTAAAATCAAAACCCTTATTTCATAAAAAGTTTGCTCTTCCTTTTTTCTTGGATTGTTTTGTTATAGTGCTTAGAAAGATTATTTTTGTCAATATGAGGCTTGGTGTTGAATTTTTCAAATTTTTAAAGCTGAAAGTTTCTTAAGATGTAGATTTCTATTTGGTAAATAGAATTCATAGACTATAAAATAAACATAAAACAAACAAATAAAACCCTACTATGTAACAAATGCTAAAAGGTAATGAGAAAAGTCTGATATATATTAGAGAGTATGGATTTATGTTTTATGATTTACCATATTATAAATATTGGTCTCTGTAGTATTATATTTCATATGATAGAAATATATACTTGTTTCACAAAGTTATTAAGAGGGATTATAAGATATTGTGATGAATTATTTTAGATTTTCAAAGTGAAAGATTGAGCAGAGTATTTCATTAAGCTAATATTTAAATGTGTTTAAGACATTTTGCTTGATGCTGTGGGAGATGGAAAAAAATGTCTAGCCTCAAAGAAATTATTATGTTAAAAAATTTGGAAGATGGAACCAAAGCACAGAAGTGAAAAATCCACCAAAAATACAAAAAAAAATTAAATTTTTTTTTAAGATTAAAAGAGTACATATCTCGTAGTAGTAGTAATTAATCAAAATTAATTTTCCAAATTTTAATTCCATTAAAAGCTCAGCATTGGTAGAATTTACTTTAAGCATGTGGTCAGATGTGACAGAGAAGCTATTAATCACAGCAAAGTATTATATTTGCAACATGTTTGCCTCATGTGAGTCTAAAGATATTAATTCAACTGACTTGCAAAGCATGGGGACACTTGGAGTTTTACGAAAAGCTCCAAGTGGTTTTTAAGAAAAGCACATTCTGCATTCATATTATTATTTTTACAGCACCTGCAGAAATTAATAAAATTGGGCTTATCTTCTTATTTATACTCCTATCACTGGAAGGAAGGAACATGTCAGGGGAATTGATCTTATTGATTTGAAGATATTCAGCATTCTCCCAATCTCCTTGAAAATTGAGGTGTAAAAATATCTAAGTTAGTGTCTACCTTTTGTTCTTTAGTGCTGAAATTCTAATTTAATTTGAAGGGTAATTGCTATACTTTTTATCAAAGTTAATTTTAAATTCTCCTTCCATAGCTAATTCTCATATTAAAGTTTTCTGTTTGCTTCCTTATTTTAAGCAGGCTGATTCATTAAATCTTTTCTTTCCTTGTCTGATGAATGAGACGCAAACCTAAAGCTTTTAATTACAATTTTTCTCTATTTTGATATGATTTCATTCTGACTATTGATATAAATATCAAAAATTCTCTTGAAGCAAATTCCTAATATATACTGGGGTGGCCGGTGGTGTATTTTCAATCAGATTGTAATAGTTTCACCAGTATAGACAGACCTCTACACAAGCTGAAAACCTTACATGAATTTGGTGACACTGGAATTTAAATAGCAAAGTCTGTGTGATTGATTTCCACTGCCCCAAAACAAGAAAGATCATGATCTGAATGCTGTACAGACTCAATCAGATACAAGAGGCCACTTTGTATCCAATCTGAGTGCCCTGCTACTGGTAGCTAAGAAAGGTCACTTCAGTTCTTTACCACTCAGGTCCTGTCTGATTAAATGATATTATTAAATATTTGTAAGCATTCCTTTACAGAAATCTCATAAAAATTAATATGTAATGTATATATATATGAGTAGATAGAAACACATTTGAAAAATTTAAGATTATCAGACAATAGAAGATAATATACTATAAAATGGCACCTTGCCAAAGTCATTTGCACATGTCTGTCCTTATTGCTAATTTGTCTAACCACATTTCTCAATGTTCTTTTAAACTAAACTGTACACATTTGATGAGATTCTATAAGTGCGTGATCTCTTTGAGACTTGAAGGTCTAAAATGAAAATAGTGAGTGCTGCTCATGAAGGCATCTGATATTATTGCAGTAGGCATCCTGGAGTCACTGACCTTAAAATGTGGGAATAGAATTCTGTTCAATTATGAGGAGGCAGAAGAATACAAGTTTAAGAAAATTTGCTAGCTACTTGGCATGTTAGGATTTCAGCCAGATTTTCTACTATTTGTTTATATTTTTCTACACATTCTCTGAAAGTACAGGAAGCAGCAAACTTCATCAGAGCAAAATTATTTCCAGTATAACATCACTTATCTCATAATGTGGACTGAAAACAATTTCTAAACTCAGTTATAAACACTCAATAGTGTGCCTTATAAAGCCTAGTTATGCAAAATATGGCCTTACATCTTATGATATTTTTATTTTATATATTTGAAAAATAGGTTACTAAGGAATTTCTAGAAAAAAAATGATATAAAAGCAGTTTGCAAAACCCTAATTGCAAAAATAATCCAAAAATGTGGCAGCAGCCTTATGGTTTAGTGAATTAGTTTCAGCAAGTATAAATTAACTAAGAGAGCCTTATCATATTGGTCACAGAACTTGGCAACTTAGATTGAAAATAAGGACAGGGTGATGAAAGTAACATAAGGAAAATTATGAGGAAGCAATGCAAAATAGAAAATAAATAAAAATCTAAGAAAACTATACTGGCACCCCCAAATTTGAAAGCATGAGGGCTAGAGGGAAAGATGAGTGGTGAGAAAGACAGTCACCACAGGTGAAGCTCATTTCTTTGCTGTGGTGTGGAAAATTTGAAGACCGTAGCAGCAGCAGGGTTATAAAAACTAGCATGAGGCCGTAACAAACACTGTCTGACCTGGCTTCCCAAAGTGCAATGGAGAGTGGGGAGGTAAAGGTAGGTCACAGGGAAACAAAAACCCTCTTCTGGGATACATTTTTAACCTATATTTTCACAATAAGATTTCCTTATATGCACTGAAAAGAGAACAAATGCAGATAAACCAACGTAACGTCTCAATTTTTATGATCAGAGTTCCCTTAAAAATGGAAGTTTTATGCCAATATATGAGAGAACTTTCTAGAAAAATGTTAATTCAATAGTCAGGCACTATAGGAAATTCTAGAAATATATATGCTGCATATGTGTAGAGTATAACTGATACAGAACCAGATATCAAAATGTGGCAATTTTTGCAATGGGTTTAAGGAATAAAAGTGAAAGTATACTAATACAATATTCCTTTCTCACGAATATCTAAAGTCTCAGCTGCTTCTCCAGATACATCCAGAGGCTAAGTAGCTGAAATGATGTTATAAACCTCCATCGCCAAGACTCATTAATTTCTCTAGTAGCCTACAGCCAGTATTGAATATAGAGTGGGAGGGGTTGTGGTTTTGTTACTGTTCTTCCAACACACCACCTACTTCCCTGTAAATGTGGACAAGATCAATAAAATAAGGATTATAATCATAGAAGAATAATTTTTTTTCTGAGAAAAGTAGAGGTTGGGGAGAGCTGAACTAGTGGGCTCGTGTTGGGAAAGTGATATGAATTATGAGGGTACACAAGTGCCCAAAAGATTAAATATGCCTCCAAGTAAGTGAGCCTGTGTTATATAGTGTTATAACCAAAATGAAAAAGAAAGTCTTTCACTTTTGGCAAGGTAGAGTAGATATATTTTTCCTTAGTCCTCCAGCCAATCACAACTAAAAAATCCCTGGACACTATATGTGTAAAATACATAAACAGGTTGAAAAGTAGAAAGAAATCAAGAAGCTAGAAATATCAGGGGCCAAGGAACAACATGGTGAAGGTATCCATGGAGCAGGAGAAGGAGGAGGCCTAGTGGGGGGCTGAATCTCCCTCTTCCATCCAGCAGTAACAAAAAGCCTCTAACCCTTACCTGTCAACAGAGGCTGATGAGAGAACCAGGGTTTCTACTCACACCTTGTAGAAAGAAACTAGAGGTCGTTCTTTCCTGTTGAAGAGGTTATCAGAGGAACCCAGCTAAAACAAATGCCTTTAAAACATTCCAGCGTCTCATTACATAATGTCCCAAATACCCAGGTTTCAATTGAAAAAATCATGCATCATATCAAGACCCAAGAAGATGTAAAACTGAAGGTAAAAAGACAATCATTAGATGCCAATACCAAGATGACAGAGAAATTAGCTGAGGAAGATTTTAAAGCAGCAATCATAAAAATACTTAAGCAATTATGGACACACTTGACAGAAAAATGAAAAAATAGAAGTATAAGCAAAGAAATAGAAGGTAAAAGAGCCAAATGAAATTTTACAATAGAGATATATAATAACCCAAATAAAAAACTCAATGGGTACTGCCATAAACATTCGGGTGCAGATGTCTTTATCATAGACTGTCTTGTGCTCTTTTGGGTAGATGCCTAATAATGCTATTGCTGGATTGAATGGTAATTGTAATTTTAGCTCTTTGAGGAATCTCCAAATTCTTTTCCACAAAGGTAGCACTAATTTGCAGTCCCACCAGCAGTGTAAGAGTGTTACTGTCTCTCCACATTCTCACCAGCATTTGTTGTTTTGGGATTTTTTGATAGAGGCCAATCTCACTGGGGTTAGGTGGTATCTCATTGTGGTTTTGATTTGCATTTCTCTAATGATTAGAGATGTTTAATTTTTTATATATGTTTGCTGGCCACATCAATAAATGGGCAACGGAAATGAACAGAAACTTTTCCAAAGAAGACAGAATAATGGCCAGCAAACATATAAAAAAAAGTTCAACATCTTTTTGATTTGAGTTTCAGCTTGACTATTTTTGGCATATATGAATGCCTCTGATTTGTGTATATTGATTTTATAACCTGAGTCTTTACCAAATTCATTTATCAGATCAAGGAGTCTCTTGGAAGAATCCATGGGGTTTTCTAGATATAATATCATATCATCGGCGAAGAGCGAGAGTTTGATCTCATCTGCACCAACTTGGATACCCTTAATACCACTGTCTTGCCTAATTGCTATTGCTAGGACTTCAAGCACTATGTTGAATAGGAGAGGTGAGAGTGGACATGACATGAGATAGCATTTCACATATACTAGAATAACTGTAACCAAAAAGATGGACAATAAAAGTGTTGGAGAGGATGCGGAGAATTTAGCCCTCATTCATTCCTGGTGGGAATGAAAAATTGTGCAGCCACTTTGGAAAACAGTTTGGCAGTTTGCTCAAAATGTTATACATATAGTTATTCAGCAATTGGTCTTTTATAGGTATATACTCAAAAGAAATTAAAGCATACAACCATACAAAAACCTGTACACACATGCTCATATCTATATTATTCATAACAGCCAAAAATGGAAACAAGTTTAAATACATAAACTGATTAATGGATAATCAAAATATAAAACAATCCATAAAATAGAATATTATTCAGCCCTAAAAAGGAATGGAGTACTGATGAATGCTGCAACATGTTTGAACCATGAAGGCTCTATGCTAAATGAGAGAAGCTGGACATAAAAGATCACATCTTAAATAATTCCATTCATACAAACCATTCAGAATAGGCAAATCCTTAGTGATAGAAAGTATATTGGTGATTTCTAGTGGCTGGGAGATGGAAAAATGGGGTATGACTAGTAATGAGTACAGAATTTCTTTAGGGAATGATGAGAATTTTCTAGAATCAAATCACTGTGATGGTTGCAAAACTCTGTGAACATATTAAGAGGCATTGAGTTGTACACTTTAAAAAGTTGAATGGTATTATAAGTGAATTAAAAGGAAAAGAAAAAAGGGACTTGTTCCGTGTGTCAAATATTCTAAGAACATACTAGATATCCCCAGGAAGTCTGCACAGGTGCCCCAACTGGCTGTCCTCTTCTTTTCTTGCTTCCATCCGCTTTGGGATCTCAACAGACTCTCATGAAGGTACATAATATTGCTTATAGGATACACGATGTAGATACACATTACTGGGTACACAGTGAATTGTTTAGGAAAAATTAATTATTTCAATTGGAAACATTGAAAAACTTCCAATTTTCCAAACGATTAAGGTGAACAGGTTAGATCTTTCTTAATGGAGTCAGCTTGAGTGAATACTCCTGCCATAATGTCTTCCACGAACCTGGATGACCATCACAGCCCGTACGGCCAATCCTTCTGATCGTGCCAGATCATCCTTAGCTAGATGATACAGTATACCTAGGATGTTGATCCTAATTTTATGGGTTCATAGAATCTATTTACTTTTAACCTATAATAAATATCATCATAATGTGACTCGTGTTGAAATCCAGGATAGCAGATTAAAATTAAATTTAAAATCAATATAATTATTTGTGACCTTTGCTAATAAATAGCTGAAAAAAACTTGTAAGGTTTGTAGATAGAGCACAGTCCATGACTGGTGAAAATGTGAAAATGTGAGATTCCAGTGAGATATCTGTTTGAGGTATCCAAGACATTTGGGTTGTACTTTGTACGTCAGTTTGAAAGGTCAGTGTGTGCGCATGCTTATACACTTACAACGATGAGTGTTGTGCACATAATTATATACTTAGAATGGCCACAGTCATCAGCAATGTGCAAGGTTTGTAATTTTGGTTACTGCCTCAGTAAGCTTTCATTAGGTTATGCTGTGATAATAAACAATCTCTTTATATAGTGGCTTCCCACCACAAAGCTTTCTTTCTTTCCTATATTACATCTTAGGAGCCATAGCTTGTTGTGGCTCTGCTCACAGTCTTTCCAATGTGCAACTAAGCTTTAAGAATCAGTTCTTAACTAAGTCTCATGGTAGAAGGAAAATAAATCAATATCCACACCATGTGAGGGCTCTTATCTTCTGTGTGGATATAACAGAGTTACTTCCATTGCACAGTCACAGAGACAATCTTTTTATTTATTTATTTATTTATTTCAGAATATTACAGGAATACCAATGTTTTGGTTGCATGGATTACTTTTGTACTGCTTGAGACAATTATAAGTGTGCCCATCAGTCAGATAGTGTACACTGTGCCCATTAGGTATGATTTCATCCATCCCCTTCTCTCCCCTGTGCCTTGCTTGATTTCCATTGAGATTTACTTTCATCTGTGCATATGAGTGCTGTTGGGTTAGTTCCAATTTAATAGTGAGTACGTGTGGTGTTTGTCCATTCTTGCAATACTTCACTAAGGAGAATGGTCTCCAGTTCCAATCAGATTGTTATAAAAGGAATTAATTCATTTTTTGTGGTACTCCATGGTGTACATATACATTTTATTAATCCACTCATGAACTGATGATCACTTAGGTGCTCATCACCTAAGATTACACATCTTTGTGATTGTGAATTGTGCTGCAATAAAGGTTAGTGTGCACATGTGTTTTTGATAAAATGACTTTTTTTCCTCCTTTGGGTAAATTCCCAGTAGTGGGATTGCTAGATCAAGTGGTAGATCTACTTTTAGTTCTTTGAGATATCTCCATACTACTTTCCATAGAGGTTGAACTAGTTTGCGGTCCCATCAACAATGTGTAAGTGCTCCTTCCTCTCTGCATCCACACCACCATCTATTGTTTTGGGACTTTTTGATCAAGAAAACCCATTTTCAGTGGGGTTAGGTGATATTTCAATGTGGTTTTGATTTGCATTTCCCTGATGATTAGTGAATCAATATTGTTAAAATTTCTATACTATCACAAGTGATTTATAGATTCAATGTAATCACCGTCAAATACCAACATCATTTTTTGCAGTTCTAGAAAAAATAATTCTATGCTTTGTTTAGAACCTGAAAAGAGCCCGAATATCCAAAACAACCTTAAGCAAAAGGAACAAATCTGGAGGCATCACCTTACCAGACTTCAAGCTATATTCCAAGGCTATAGTAACCAATACAGTATGGCACTAACATAAAAATAGAGACATAGGCTAATGCAACAGAGCTGAGAACCCAGATATAAAACCATCTACATATTGCCATCTAATCTTTGACAAAGCAGATAACAATATACACTGGGAAAAAGAATCCCTATTCAGTAAATGGTGCCAGGAAAATTGGATAGCCACATGTAGAAGACTGAAACAGGATCTGCACCTCTCACCACTCAATAAAATTAATTCAAGGTGGACAACAGTCTTAAACCTAAGACACAAAACCATTAGAATTCTAAATGAAAATGTTGTCAAACTCTTCTAGATATAGGTCTAGAAGAGGAATTTATGAAGAAGGCCCCGGTGGTAATCACAGCTATAACAAATAAATAAATAAATAAATAAAAGGAGCTTGATTAACTTAAAAAGCTTCTGTGCAGCCACGGAAACAATCAACAGAGTCAATAGACAACCTACAGAATGAGATAAAATATTTGTGTGCTTTACAGCCGATAAAAGGCTAATAACCAGAATCTACAAAGAACTCAAGCAAATCAGCAGGAAAAAAATAAAACAACCCCATTAAGAAGTGGACAAAAGACATGAACAGAAGCTTTTGAAAGGAAGATAGACTAACAGCCAATAAATATACGAAAGAAAAGTGCACAGGCCCCGTCTTGACATCAATGGTATGTTGCTGTCCACATCTACTAGAAAGAGGCACAGATAGCAACACTTGGAATTGAAAATTATCTTACAGAAGGAGAGAAAAAATAAGAACAACAACAAAAAATCACAAACATGCTATTGTATCCAAAAGTGCAAAAGAATCAGTCTCTTACAAACCTCTCTGCCCTTGCTGATACTGCTCTCTCTAATATCCTTCTGCCCTTTGAAACCTTGACGACCTCTATGAAGACTCTTGTTTCACTAATGAAAGTATTTAGTGCCTTCTTTGTCTTTCCATAATATTTTTTTCTAAGACCGTATTGTAAAATTATTCAGCTGCCATTATGATTTTTACTTATTTCTGGTTACCTCTGCCTATAAACTGCTCAAGGCTGGGACTAGTGAATGTTCTCTTTGATACCCGCGTTCTGAAACTGTAAGGGTTCAGCGAGTATGTGATAAATGAATGACAGAACACCCTCAAGACCCACTACTAAGTTGATCATTTTATCTTATTTGATAGCATTCTCTTTCTTCTTCCTTCCTTTCTTTCCTTCTTCCTAACTTTTAACTAACATTGGTTGAGTGCTTTCTATTTGGTCAGCAATGTAGCATAACAAGTGATGGATAGAGCACCTTGTGTATCATTTAGGGACCCACAGTTAACTGGAAGATAGACATACTTGAAAAAGGAGTTGAATTAACTTTAATAAATAATGTCCAAGATGATGATTCTAACATGAAACTGGAATCTGACAATCTCAATATTTTACCAGCAATTCAATTTCAGGGCTTTCTGTATTCCAACTCAGGGAATTTTGAATGGCATTACCTTCACTGTAAAATGTCTAAGGGAATTCTGAACAAATTACCTTTCTGTCAAAATTCTTCGGGTATGTTTTATGGTTGACACAGTTGTTTTCATTGCTAGACAGCTGTCCTTTATAGCTCACACAAGACGTAAGTCTACATTTTTTTGATTATCAAAATGACCTATTGACTTTAAAAGACACTCAACTTATTGTTATCACAGTGATCATCAAGTCACCATTATGATGTTGACCCCAACACATTACAGTTATCACCAAATTGTTGGTTGTTAATTAAATAATAACGTATGCTATAAATGTTAACAATGTGTCATTTCTCAGAAGGACTCATTTGAATGTGATTAAAATAAGAATGAATTATCTAAATCAATGTAAGGCCTGGTTGAGATTACAAAGAGAAATAGAAACACCTTTTCCAGAGAGATGAAGTTCTAAGGGAACAGAAATTTCCTTTGCCATAACACAATTTGAGGATAATGAAATATCTACAAGTTTTAGCATTCTGTTCAAAACACACAAATCCACTAGGGAAAGGGTAAGGAGCTAATCTTCACTGGTATAACAAAATTTGATCTTTTCTTTAAAACAGGATTTTTCCCTGATATAGGTTGATTGGCCTGTGGACTAAAGAGAGTTAGTTGATAATTTGATAGTCCAACATTTTAGATGCTTTTGAGAGCAACAGTGGACTCTGTTCTCTGAAATGATTAAATTCCTATCCCAGGAGTAAATTCTACTCTTTCCATCTCTCTTTTAACTCTTTCTGGTGGTAGAAAGAATGTTTCAAAGATTATGAGTGTTACACTTCAGGAAAAATCTTAATTGCTGTTTCCCAGAGATGGTGAATGAAATTGGAAGGAAATTGGAAACATGGCATATGAGCAATATATTAGCTACTAATTGCTACATAAGTGGTTTCTTCAAAACAGAGGCTTGAAACAAAAATAAATTTTATTATTGCTCACAGGTCAGGCATTTGAGAGTGACACAGGAGGGTGCTTCTGTCTCAGGGTCTCTCATGAGTTTTCAGTCAAGATATTGGCCAGACTTGAGCCATCTGAAGTCTTGACTACAGGTGGGGAGGATCCACTTCCATGATATCTCAATCACAAGGGTGACAGTACATGTTGTCTGTTGACAGAAATTCTTACTTCCTCCCAACACGCATCTCTCCACAGGACTGTTTTAATCTCCTTCATGGCATGGCTTTTTCCAGAGTAAGTGATCTAAAAAAGTAGGGTAGATTATTGCAAAGATTATTCACACCAAATTATTCATATAATCCATCCTTAGGTGACAGTTCCTCTACCTTGACACTATTGACATTTTGGGCCAGATAATTATTTGTTGTGGGGAGCTGTTTTATGCATTATAGAAGGTTTAGCATCATTCCTGGCTTCTACCCATGAAGTACCAGTAGCACTTTCCCCCTCCAATTGTGACAACCAAAAGTCTCCAGACATTGCTTAGTGTCTCCTGGGAGCAAGGTGGCCCCTCATTAAGAACCACTTGAAGCTATTAGCGTAGCCAGTACTCGCCTAATCCTGGAAGGAAGTACAGTTAGCAAAGATGACAACCAAGTTTTGAAGTAGAAATTAAAAAGAAGATGAAACTAAAGAGGAGAGAGATAAAAACCTTCCCTGGAATCTACACAGTCTCATTCCAGACCCCAAATTGAAAAGTGATATCCTTTTTCCTGTAAATGTTGACTGATCACTTGCAGTGGTCTGTGATAATGACAGCTCCTGAAGGTAAAACAGTGAAGGGGATGCGGTTCAAGTTCTAAAGAGATTGTCCTTTTCTCCCTATTTTCTAAAGTTTTCCATTTCTCATCAGTCACACTTACTAAAAACTCTAGAAAATAACAGGAGGTAAGAAAAACAATTATTAAAAAGAAATAATATTCTACAGTGCACCAAGCCATAGTATAATATTTTTCTTTTATGACACAAGTTCACCACTCAATAAATGTTTTTACTGGAAAGTTTGTATACCTTAATGCAAGATTCAAAGTATTATAGGTAGCTCA
The DNA here is from genome assembly GCA_963574885.1 of Lepilemur ruficaudatus. Lineage (NCBI taxonomy): Eukaryota > Metazoa > Chordata > Mammalia > Primates > Lepilemuridae > Lepilemur > Lepilemur ruficaudatus. Next base: position 18,118 of record CAUYRT010039611.1, on the reverse strand, counting down.
TAAAACCTATATAATATAATTATAGTAAAACATAGGGAAAAAACCCAGAAAGTTGAACTAGATAATTTAGCAATAACAATAATGGTAATGATAATGATAACAATAAGTGCCCAAAGTCAGACAAGGGTAAATAATTTAAATATACTGGTTGCAATGCCTTAATTGCTTGATTGCTAAATATAGATTTAAGCTTTATTCTGTATTTCCTGAAACTTACGGGAAAATGGGAAATATGACCAGCTCTATTATTTTTACAGAAATATTTTACTCCATGTAACTACCATCAGTGATTCCTTTCCTCCTTCCTCCCCAAACTATTGATAAAAGTTTAATTGAAGTTGAAACGGTGAAATTAGTTTTCTGAGTTAAAGATTGATGACTGTAACCACCATTAATTTGGATTTGTGTGCGGCTTTGCCCATGTACTTGGGTTTAAATTCAAGGTAAATAACATAAAAAAGTTTAGTGTTGGAAACATGTTTACTTTTCTATGGCAGAGATCCATGAAAGGGAAGTTTACAGTTAAAATTTTATTAGTATGAAGCTTGAAGACCACGTGGAGCAGTGGTCTCAAGGGCTGGTGGAAGGGTAGAAGAGTAATGATGCTCATGGGTGTGAGGTTTCCCTTGAAGAGATGAAAATGTTCAGGAATTAGTTAATGGTGATAGTTGTAAAACTCTGTGAACATACTCAAAACCACTGATTTGTACACTTTAAAAGAGTGAATTTTATGGTATGTAAAGTATATTTCAATTTTAAAAAAATTAAAAATATAACAGTAATATAAATATGTGACTGAAAAATAATCAAATGAAATAGATTAGAAAGCTCTTCCATTGGGCTTTAAAAAATGAAAAAAAAAATGCTTTAAGTCTTGTGCCTATGTAACAGTCACAAAACAACTTTTTATTTTTACCCAAGATAAAAGTAGAACTTGTGCATTTTTTAAGTTGACTTATTTTCTGAGTGAATTGACTTATGTTTTATAATTTTGGAGGTCCAATATTGCAAACTTTATATAGGCAGAGCCATGAAATATAAATTTCTTGTATTCTCTCAAAGTGACTAGCAAAGTATGGTAGCAGTGGAATTGGATAATATATACTTAGTGATAGACAATTGACCTAATCTTAGTGACTTTTTAAAATACTGAACCTGTTTTAGTATGCTGAGCCAATCTATTTGGGGAAGCTATAAAGCCAGAAAGAAGCCCAAATATGTTCAACAACAGATTAATATCTAAAAATTATACCAATGCTCTTAAAAGATAGGTTTATTGTAAAATGGATTTTATAAGAAAACATAAAAAAGCAAAGAAACAGAAACAAGTTCCAGGATGTGAATTTAAAACCAAACTTACTAAATATTCAAGAGGAAAAGCAAGATTTAGTTATTGCGTGTATAAAAATGACTTGAAGTGCCAGTTGACAGCAAGCATGCTTGGAAAAGGGCCTATTTATACACTCAGACAAACGCAGGGATAAATCTTAGTTATCTCACTTAGCTAAGTTCCTAAATGTCCTCAGTCACAATTTCTAAGAACTCATTTAAAAATAGTCATTCTTTCCCCAAATTCTCCATTATCCTCATGCTTTCTATTCTTTCCTTTTGCAACTTCTGTAAGCTACATGTCAAACATCTCAATTATATCTTTATTACTTTATGCTTCATTCTGGGTAATTTTTCTCTGGTTTATCATGTAATTTAAAAATACCGTCTTCAGCTCTATCTGGTCTACATTTAACCTATCTAAGAGGATTTTTCCTGCCTATTTTTGAGTACTGGTCGCCTCTAGGTGTGCTAAGAAAGCACAGGGTAGTTAGTCATTTAAAATGCAGGGTTTAGAGTCATCTTTTCCTGAGTTTTAACCACAGACCTGTTTTTCTCCAGTAACAGATATGTGGGACCTCAGTGAATTCTCAGGGCCTTTTCTTTTTGTTTTTTCCTTATCTAAATGCGAGAAAAATAGTACTTGCCTCAAAGAGTTATTGTAAGGTTTATATTAGTCCAAATCCTCCAAGATGTACATGCCAAGACTGGAATAAATAGTCAAAGATTTCATAGAAGAAAAGCCTATGAAAGAAAATAAGGAGCTGGAAAGCCTGGGAAATAAGCCTGGTCCTAGAGAAGGTGAGAGAGAGGGAAGGTTCTTGCAAGTGTCCTAGAGTGACATGTCGTCCAAGAAGGGTGCGGTATGGCCACTCAGGGGGAGTCCTAGAGTAGAAGTCAGCCATCCATGAATACATATGTCTCCAGGAAAGGGCTTTACACACTCAGTCATTCACTGAGAAAGGTGGCAATAGATTTCAGAGCACAACTGGTATGTGACCCTTGGGCAAAGAAGCTTTCTATTATTGGAGGTCTGAAAGTCACATTTTCAAGGCTGCTAGAGTGTTAAATAATTGCATGCAATAACTGCTCACCACAAAGCTTAACATGGTACCCTCTATTTAGTAAATAGTCAATGACTGTCACTGTTCTTATTTTTGGGTCTGCAAGATTGAGACACAACATTGGAGTGTGATGACTCATTCCATGCTGGGCCCGAGGTTCCCTACGCCATCAATCAACATTCCCAGATATCATCTTAACAGGCTAACAATCACAGCCACTGGAGGTACAGTGTCTTGGATGTGGATATATTTAGGAAGTCTTTATGGAAGAGGTGGCATTTGATTTAGCCCCAAAGAATAGGAATTTCAGGCAGGCATAGAGAAAGTATCTTGAGCAAAAGCCAATAGCAGTATTGAGAAAATAATGATTCAGAACATTTCCATAGTCAACATGTGGATGGTGACACCCCCTCACCTTGAACTGCATACGAGAGAATACCTGTTGGAAAGGAGATTGCTGCATCATTTGAATATTCCAGTGAAAGCAACAACAATGAGCACTGAAAAAGACTCATCGGGTGCTCAGAGTAAATATTCACAACTTTGAAATCCGACACCAAATACATTTATTCCATGCCAAAGAACAAGTTCTGCATCCTCCCCACCAAGGAGGAACTGGGTCTGGAGAAAATTCAGAGTAGTAGGAAACATGCAGAACAGAGAATCCCAAGATTTCTATTTCAGCCAGGGTTCTGTACCCCCTGCATCTGTGACCTAGAACAAGTTACCTAACTCTCTGAAACGGCTTTCTCATCTTTATAATAGATGTTGGGACTTCTTGTTCTCTATGGCCATTATCCCCCAGAAAAATGCTACAGTTTTGCCTGAGGTAATCACTAAAATTAGTAGACACTGAAGATTTCTGATTCAAAAGCTTCTTTATCCCATTTCAGCTCTCTGATTCTTATTTTTACTCCTAGGGGGAGGAAAGCAACTACTGCCATCCATCAAAGGTGAAAGTCATGAAACAGCTAATTGGTTTTGAATTTAGTCTCATCAGGGGGTCTGGAAAAAATTTGGATCAGACTTGACAGTTTTGAGCCTGCCCTTAATTTATTGTCTTTGAAAAAATGAAAAGATAAGATGAGATACATTTTTCAAAAGTCAAGGAGAAAATGATCTCCCAGGTATCCAATTTGCATATTAGAAAATATACCTTGGCTATCAAGGAATGTTTGAGTTTGTACCAAAAGTGATGGTCAACTCTCAGATAACAAAGGAGTGAAAGGAATCGTGGACTTGGGTAACACAAAACCATGGTGGCAGGGGGTGCTGCTGAGATGCCCAAGCAGGCGCCAGGCCTGATCTTATTTTCAATAGCCCTCCTCTGCCTGTATACTCTGGGTGTGATTTGGGTGGCCTCTTCACTTTTCATCTAGGGACCTTGCAATGTCAGGCTTGTCATCTGTCCTCATAAAGCTTATAGAAGAGGAAGCATATGGGGAGACCCCAGTCAGTGAAGGCCTCTATACCTCCCTTGACCACATTCTGACTCCAGCTAAAATACCGGCTTCTTCCCTCCAAATCCCACTTTCCTTGAAAATTCAGGAATCAAATCTATTAGTTTCTGTATATCACGCCCAGCCTTAGTTTCTTGATTTAAAGAAACATACAACAATGAGTGAAGAAGAGTAGGATGGAGTGTGTGTTGGAAGCTGGAAATAGTATTAATTACAGGTTTCCTAATACTGACCCTTCTTGAATGGGAAGGACATATCTATGTTAACCACAGGGCATTTGCAGACCCATTAGCTTGGCCCTGGAAGACTGAAATTTGAGGCTTATATCAGATGACATTGAAGTCATTAGCTATAGGTCCTAAGAAATGTTCCTGGTTATGAACCCACACTAGCATTATTAAGCCTCAGTGAGAGCTGGTATATTAGTCAAGGATTTTCAGAGAAACAGAACCAATAGGAGATATATTAATATATATATTTGTGTGTGTGTATATAGAAATGTATATGTGTATATATAAATATGTAGGTACATAAACATATATATAAGGATATTCATTATAAGGTTATTGACTCATGAGGTTATGGAGGCTAAGAAGTCTCAACATCTGCCATCTGTACCCTGGAGACTCAGGAAAGCCAGTGGTATAGTTCAAAGGCCTGAGAGCTGGAGGCCAAAATTGCGGGTCTCAGTCCAAGGGCAGGAGACGATCCATGTCCCAGCTCAAATGATCAGGCAGAGCCAACGAATCCTCCCTCGCTCCACCTTGTTGTTCTATTGAGCCCCTAAAGGAACTGGATGATGCCAGCTCACACTGAGGAGAGCCATCTACTTTATTCAGTCTACCAATGCAAAAGTTGATCTCTTCCAGAAACACCCTCCCAGATGCACCGGAAATATTATTTAGCAATACATCCAAGCATCTTAGCATCCAGTCAAGCTGACACATAAAACTAATTTTCACAGCTGGATTCCCACAAATGTTTAAAATGTTCCTTAATCTGAAGACAACCCCTCCTAGCAATGCCCTGAGTCCCACTTCAATTGAGGTCAATTTGACAAACATTCTTTAGACACATTTTTTATGCCCCCAACACTGAGATACATGTGGAGGGTATGATGATGAATAAATAAGAGAGTTTCCCACTAGCTCATAGGCTGGCAGGAGAAACAGCTGTAACTAGACGATTTCAGTGTATTATTGTAAGCTCAGTAATAAAGGTAAGCATTGGAAGCTATGAAAATAGAGGCGGGTAGATACTTCAAGTAAAGGAGATGATTCTTCTCCAGCCATAAAAAATGCACCTGAAAGAAGGTGAGAATGTTATTGTCTGTTCAACAATGTCACTAAGGGACCATAAGCCATACAGCTTATGAATTTTAAGCTGACTTTAATTTTGAAATTCAAGCAATATCACCAGCATGACAGCCTCTAGAAATAGCAAATTTTCTCTCTATTTCAATATAGGATACTAATGATCTCTTGAAGCCTTTTAGTTTAAGGCAACAAACTTTATTGACTTGGCCCCCTTAGAATAATTACAGTCTTAGTTACTGAATTCTTATAATTGCTATGCTCTACACTAGAGCATTACTCGTTCTCACCAAGATACAGGTGACAAAGAGTAGAGAGACCCCTGGAGCTAGCGAAGGTGGTGAGGGGAGACCGGAAAAGGCAGTAAGAGATAACCAGATAGAGAATGAAATACTATGCTGGCTAGAGAGTCAGAGGTTGAGTTAGTGAGTGAAGAATGTCATGGGAGTTTGGCTGTTAACTTTTCTCTCTCCTAAAGCAGGGCAGTGGCAGCCCATGTGAGCGGGCCAGGCTGGTGTTCCCTTTGAAGTCAGGACTGACAATAGAAACTTGGTAGGTAATTCCTACTCAGCAAGTTAGTTCCACTAGCCAGGAAGTTAGTGTTTACCTTCACTATCCCACAGGATGGCTGATTCTGTGTTATGCCCTACCCTGCATGATTGAATGTGGAAAGGAAACATGGATGGCCACACCTGGGCACTCCACTCTGGTACTTAGATGTTATTATCAATAATGATTTTTTTTTTTAAAGAGCAGCATGGCAGAAATGAAGAGACAATGTCAGGGGACATGGTCAGGGGTTGTGAGCATAGCACCTGGATTGCTACATATAAAGAATTGAGGTATTTGAGATGATAGAGCGATGAAGCAAGAGACACTTTGGACGGGGCAAGATGCGTACAGATCAAGGACTGTCTTTGGACTTATGTAATGCCAAATGCTGTGGGGTTTTTCTTATATGCTCTGTAATTTATCTGCATCTCAATTTCCCTCAAAGCAAGTTAGGATAATAATAACACCTATGTTATTACAGAGTTCTGTGGAAAGTTATACAAATGCATACATGCATATATACAAATACACACAGACGTGTGCAGGTATACACTTTAAAATTGTGATGGCATGGCACATGGAAATTCAGAAAGAATTTGATAAAAATTCATTGCTGTTATTGTTTTTATTATTATTATTGTTTTTGTTGTTTTATTTAAGATGACATATTCTGCAGTCTGGCTATGGACCCTTGATTATGGTGGATAGTCCTAAACTCTTCAAGGCACTTGGGACAAATGACTAGTGGCGATTTGTTGCTTCAGTTCACCCATAACTCTTCTCCATATCCAGTAACAGAGAGTGAGAGAGGGCGGCTCCTCTGTAGTTTGTAATTCTCTCTTACGCCGCAAATTCTTTATGTTAATCCAGTCATCATAAATTCTACTTGGACATAGCCACATAGCGAATGTGATCCTCGGCTCCAGAATTCTGATCATCGTTAGCTGATTCTCTCAGTATGACTAATGGGAGAACTTTAATATTTTATTTAATAGCTAGTATGTGCTAAGTGTCTGCAGAGTTCATTTACTCCCCATGGGGTCACCATGGTTGCCCCTACTTCACAAGTCAGGCACTTGAGAGTCAGAGAGGTTAACTCAATTATAAAAGCATAAAACCACTTTGGTAAATTGGAAGATCCTGGATTTCAAACAAGGGCTGTTTGGTGTCGAAGTTTGATCTCTTTATCCTTTCTCTTTCTGCCTCCCCATAATGCCATCATCAGGAAGTCATAACAGATCCTCAGTCACCCCTTTTCTGCCTCCTATCCTGCACTGCTTCCCTGCTGTTTCCAAGTCCATCTGCTCTTCATCTTGTGCTTTGGAAGAGTCTAAGGTACATTTCTTAATTCCTCACTTCTTATCTCTTTCATCTGCTGAGTGTTCAGGGCTATCCTCCCTCCCTTCCTTCAGTGAATGTGAGCAGCCAGCTGGAGGAGCCTCCCTCACCTCCCCCAGCTGATTACCCCCCCCCCAGGATGCTAAAGCCTGGTGGTTCCCAAAGCATGCTTCCCCCAGCTGATTACCCCCCCCAGGATGCTAAAGCCTGGTGGTTCCCAAAGCATGCTTCCTGGGACAGCAGCAGCAGCAGGTCCTGGTAGCTTGTTAGAAATGCATATTTTCAGGCTCCACTCCAGACCTCCTGCATCAGAAATTCTGGAAATCACCTCTAGGTGATTCTGATGCATGTTCAAGTTTGAGAACCACTGTAATAGTCTAGTAATATGGACAACATACATATACACCCACCTCTTTTTCATTTGTGTAACTCTGAATGGCTTCTCTCGTTCCAATTCATGAAAGCATGCGATGTAAATTTTTCTAAAACATGCTAAACTCGCAATGATCTAAATTGAGCATGCTTATCAATTAAATGGTTATGATAAAACCAGGCTATTGTGAAGTATTTGTGCATGTGAAGACAGGGAGTGCATAGCAGGGATAAAAAAAAATATGTCTCCTTTGAACATATGAACACTGAACTATAAAGGTAATTGTTAGATAAAAATTAAATTCATGGACCCTGAGTCACAAATGACGTAACAGTTACAATTTGGAGACCCAGAAGAACTTGTTCTTATGTTGCTTTTTGGTTCATGAGCTTGACCACCACTTACTCTTACAACAAAGTCTGGTATTTGTTTCTCAAGTTCTTAAAGAAAGCTATAGACCAATACAGGGAATTGAGGACAGGCCATTTGCCCCAAGTATGAGGAAAATGTAATGGTAAAGGATATAAGCTGAGGAAGCACTGATTCAAGCCAGCACTCACAGAAGAAACTGTCTAAATGGGAAGAGAACAGTTAAAGTTGGACAAACTCAACAAACTTGAACTCAACTTTAAGGCTAATTGTAGTCTTTATCCCACTTTCTGGAAATAATCATGTACTTTGTTGCAGAAATATTGATTTGATTATGTGGCACTGCCCAGATGAACCAGGAGCAGCATGTAACATAAGACATATCTTCCTATTATCTTTCAAAAACTCTGAAAAATTCCAAATTTTCAAGTACATAAATTCTGGGCTCCTACATTTCAAAGAAGGGATAATGAACCATGAACTTGTGTTCTTTTCTGAGCCACCTTCTCAAAATGTGCTTTTCACTATTCCCTTTTACATGCAGTTCCCTTTTCTTCCTCCACTTAGCAAACTCCTACACATCTGGCAACAACCTTGGGGAAATGATTCTTTATCTTACAGCCCAAGACAGGGAGAGTTGTTTTTCCTTTGTGCTCTCATTGTGCCCAAACTTTCCACACAGAAGTGAAGTGATCGCCTTAATGTCATACGATTGCACAGACGTGAAAAATTAAGCTCAGATTTGCAACTCGCTAGAAGCAATGAGATAGGAAAAGGCAAGAAAGAGCTGTCAAGCAAATGGGACCTGCAACTAGGTGCTCACATGTCTTAAAACACTTGGTCCTAAAAAGTTTGGGGAAACACAAGACTACTATATTCTCAATGTCAGTGCTAAGTAGGATGCCCTTGAAGCATCTGCCTTCAGAGAGGGGGTGTTGGCCAGTCCCCTCTCCTAAATGGCTCTTTCATCTTCAATGCAGAGCCACAGAAAGAAGCAGCTTTTTCCGGTTATGTTTTCTTATCCCTCTTTAATTGTCCCTCCCATAAAACTCTTCTTAGAGTCATCCATCATCGCACCTAGTGTATCCTGCATTCAAGCCCTAATAAGTTCCTTTTTACCACAGGGAGTTTATTGCTAAGACTTTAATGAGCTGCAGATTGTATTTACTTCGCTTGTAAATTGTTCATTATCCTTGTAAGAGAGGACACTTTCTTGCCATTTCCATCACTGGAGATACTCATGCTAGGTCATTTTATGCGTACATTTATTTTATTTGCAAATTGTATATATCCATCATTCCATTTCAATTGTAGGAGGAATCAAATATTTACAATGTTCTCACACCTTTAAATTTATAAAATGAATTTTTCTGGTCTTTTTAAAGCTGTAATAATTTTTTTCCAAAGACTATAGCATTTTGCCTTCAATTTAATTCATAAAAATAACATAGCATGTGATGTGTGTTCACCCTAATGGTGGAGAGTGTTGGTCCTGGAAACAAGCTGACATGCCTCTTAGGGGAGCTGCTGATATTTACTAGAAGCAGGATATTTAACCTCTCTAATAATAAGGGTGCATCATCTCCTTTCAGCTTTACAATAACCACATGCAAAAAGTAGAAATATTATTCACATCACATAGATGAGGAATCTAGACACAGAGAGGTCAAGTAACTTGCTCAAAATCACACAGCTAGTAAATAGGGGACCAGAATTCAAAGCCACACCAGGTGCCTCCAAACATCACTCCCACAGTGGTGCTCTTTCATAATAAATGTAAGTTTCTCATTTATAAACTGAGGATAATAATGTCACCATCTCCAGGGGCTCTATAGAGGAAAATCAGAGGGTAGAATGGCACACAGCACAATGCCTGCCTGCCTGTCACTGAGTGAGGTCTCCTTCCAGAGGCCACAGTGTAGAACTTCCCAAGGACACAGGTGAGTAAAGAGTTCAAAGTTATGCAGGAAATTTAGGGAAAAGTTAAACAAATAATCAGGAATTTCAAGGGGATTTAAAAGATGAGAGTAATTACACATGAAATGTAATTAAAACCATAGGACGTGGTAAGCCTTTTGTAAATTTTCTAAAAGTATTTCAAAAATAAAACTTTAATTTGTCAGTTGTATTTTTCTTTTGGGAAACAAAAACTTATCCAGTTGCTTTTTTATTAGCTGTTTTGGAAAACAACATCTAGTCCCTATCTGTAAAGCCCTAATAGAAGGAAAACTCTTATCAGAAGTATAAAAACATAAAACTTATTATTGCGGGGAGGCAGGGCCACGAAGAGATCAGCTACTTCTCCCTGCAAAGCCAAGTCCCTTAGATAGGGGTCACCACAGAGGATAAGAAAATTGATAGGAAATCAGGAGAATAAAAGAATGCACAGAGATTGAGGTATAGTTTATAGTTTTATATAAAGAAATTAGATAAAAGCAGGGGTACTCAGGAGTCTGGACCACATCTCCGTAAGTGGTCCAGCATTATGGTTAGATTCACATAAGTTTTTATAATTACAGATATCGATTACCAGTTGCCAGGGTAACAACATATCAGATAATTTTAGTTGCTATGGGAACAGGATTACATAGTAACGGGTAGTGGGTTAGAGTCAAAAGTCCTCTCAAAGGGCTTCTAACAAATTCTAGTCTATCTAGGTGAACAAACAGGTACAAAGTCTTTCAGGGGCTAACTTCTAAGCTCTAAGAGGTAGTCATCAATTAACAGAGGTATAAAAAAAGAGGTATAGTGACTCTATATGTTTCTTTGATTTAGTTATTGTGGACTCAAAGGCAGACAGTCAGGAGTGAGCAGGAAGCCTGTTTTCTACAAACACGTTGTTGATAACCACAGGGGTGTGTCTCTGGGCAAAGAGCACTCATTGTCTCCAGCTCCCATCCTGTGGGCCATATTTACCTTGTCTTGCCTTTCAAGACACAGGGAGGCTCCACAGAGAGATAATTGGAAAGCCTTCTTGGAAAACATCCCTACCAGAACCATGAGAGCTCTCCCAAGGCAGCCTCTTGATGGGTGAGAACTAATGAGTTCACATATTTCTTCAGGGCAAAACCCTGCAAACTCCTGTTTCTGTCTTTAATATAGCAATATTGGGCAATACAATAAAATAATGATCTTATGAGCCACATATCATTAATTCCTCCATCATATTTCTCAACACACCTGCATGAAGCAAGCCCTGAGAAGGAAGTCCAGGTGATGGTTCATCTCTCTATGGAAGCGGGGAGGGGATCCTGTCCAATGGAAAAATGGTGACCACATAATCAGGTGAAGACAACAAATGGGTAGTGAGATGGAGACCATGTCTGATTCCAGGGAGTCCTCCAAGACTGAACAATGTCTTTGCTTAGAACAATTGGCTCTGCATTTTGAGATTGGCAAGTTGGTAAGCATTTCTTTCTTGGTTTTATGTAGTTTGTATAGAGCCGGAAGCTAACAGCCACCCTCTTCCTCTCCTCAGCCTTGAGTTTTACTTTCCTCGTCCAAATATCTCAATCCTCTCCTTTTGCCCAATATACAACTCAAGGAGGTCAAACTCAAAGATAGGAGTGAAGGATGTTGGTTTTAAATATTGCTTGGTAATAAAATTTACTGATGATTTAATAATTTTTTTCTACTCAGACTAAGTAAAAATGTGCGTGCTCCAAAACCTCTGGGACAAGCTGCTATATCAAAATATCCCAGAATCCACAAGCCTATTTAAAATGGCTGCCTCATTCAAAGCACCTTAAAAATGTCTTCTAATCATCTTCCTCATCATCTTTCTCTTTCTTTCTTTCTACCTCCTTCTCCATCTTCTCTTCTCCTTCATCTCATTTTCTCCCTATCCATTCTCTTCCTGGTCCTTCGCAGAGCATTATTAAGGGCATGGTACTAAAACTTCAAGGAGGAGCAAAGGGGCACATTGATAGAGCCTCTTCTTGTTCTAATTAGAGAATATTTTCCTGATTAGAGAATATTTTCCAGGAAAGATCTTAAAAGCTTATTCAATTTACCACTGCTTTAACCAAAAAAAAAAAAAGCAATATAAGTCAAAAATTAAATATATAATTTTCAACATCAAAATCACATAAAGTTACACTTTATTTTTGGTACTGTAGATTGAAGAAAAGATGCTTTTTCAGTTAAAGATTGACAACATGTATTTAAGGATAGATGGATGGGTGGATGGATGGATAAATAGACAGAGAGAGAGAGAGACAGAGAGAGAGAGAGAGAGAGAGAGTGAGAGAAACTAACCCACCCATACAAATAAGCAGATATTTTAATAGTTAAGTTGATAAAAGATAAATGCTTTTTAAAAATGCTTTTAGGGTTACTCTTGGCTACTTCTTCCTCCTACTGTTCTCACTGCAAATTCACTTTCTAGAATTCTCTTCAAAACCCTCCTATGTTGCCCTTCCAACATCCCTCACTGTCCACTCTCACTCCTCTGTTAAATGAGGCAACTAACTCATTCCACACACTATCCTCTGCCAAGAAGGGGTTTTTGCATTTGTTTATATCACCCCTTAGAAGATACCATATTCTGCAAGCTTCCATTTCAGAAAGAACACAAAACAAATAGAAAAGTTTATCTCATCAAATTTTAGAAAAAGTCATCAGATGTAAATGTGCTGAAATAATGGAAATGTAGCAAAAAGGGTGATCTCTGCCAATAATTTGGCATTAACTCGAAGTATCCTAAGGCAAACTGTAATGTTTCTACTTTCAAGTGAATTGAAATCTGAGGTCCCAAATATGTATTTGTACTGTCTGGAATAGATGCAAATGCACTTTGGATTCCCCTGAACTTCTCCAGTCTATGGCCACAAGTTAAGTCACATTAAGGTTAATATGCAATTTCACTGGCTGGTCAACATCGCTTCCTAACCAGAAAACCTCATTCTCCCCTCAGTTATTTCTTGCAGATTCTGGGAGTGTATCACATTGCTCAGGACTTGTCTTATCCTGTTCTTCAACCTTGACCTCCTCATTGATGCAAAACCACCAAAGGATAGCACTCCCTAGCTGCCATGGCTTGTGCTTTCCATCACGATAATTCAGTTTTGCCCAAGGAATTATCTCTTCTGACTTCAAAAGGTGCAAATCTTTTCAGTTGCCAAGAAGAACTACACCTAAATCCCTGCTCCATGTTAAAATGGCCTCTCTCCCCTACTTCATATGATCTGTGTCATAACCTTGGTTCTCTATGCCCACTACTTATGTGTTGTGTGTAGCAATGGTTCCCATGAAAATGGGCTCTGAGCTTCCACCTGTAAATGCTCTCTTGCTAGAAGGTCAAATCCAGCTTGGGTCTATCCTGTCCTCTGCCTCCTCCATCTCTGCTCTCAGACATTAAGCTTCCTCCTTTAGCATTTACTTCTCTTTTAATATGTCAACTCATGAAGGTAAATAATGGAGGGCACTGGCCCACCAGAACAGCAGACTGAATCCCCCTATAGGTTCAGTGAAAATTACTATTGTGTTGAAAACAGACTGAGGAATAAAGTAGCCATGCTGGTTTCCTTCTTCTTTTTGGGACTCTAAAGAAGAACAAATGTTAAAGGAAAGAAAAACTCAAGAGATCCCTAGCTTACTTCAAATATGAGTTCAACCTTACCCAAACAAGAGACACTAGTACCAACTTCAGATATCATCACTTATGGCTTCAGACTGCCTCTCAACTGCCAACAGCCTCGAGCATTCAGATGGCATGAGTGAGGGGCAGAGCCAGAATGAAACATATTTGGCTGTCATCAGACTATAAATGCTTTTTTAAAAATCTGCTTAGTTTGAGCAACTGACATCTGATAAAGCTGAAGTGAAATCAAACAGGGAAATTTAGCTGTTAAGATCCTAAGAGCAAATTTATTCTGTGATATTTATTCTGCTTCCCACCTGTTCTTTTGAAATGCTGTAGACTGGACTGAAATTACAAAGCATTCCACCCAACACACTAGACCTGCTGACTGTTTTCAGTGGATTTGGAGGGAGACCACAGAGTCCACACTCTACTTTGCATAAGCTGTTAACTAACTGATGGATTCACAAAATTCAATTTTATGGTGAAAGGCTGCAACATTTCTCTGTGTGTGTCTTACAGACCACCAAATTATTCATTCCCTCTTTTCACAGTGATTGCAGGAGAAAGTAAGGTCTAAATCTTCACCTGCAGTTATAAAAAAACAGAATTTTCATTAGCAAATAAACAGTGCAAGCCAGAAGCTTAATCTTGATTTGTACATGCAAATTACAAAGCAGCAGCTCAGCCAGGCTCCCTAAACCCAATAAGACCAGTCAAATAAATGGAATCCTTGAAGCTGATTTCCCTCTCTGTGTATTATCTCTCCTAGAGAAAGTTCCCCAGCAATTAAAGGTTCTAAATTCATGCAGAGTGCCTGTTACACAGAGGAAACCACGCATAGAAAATTGAAAGACACATTGGGGCATCAAGTACTGTAATTAAGAAAATTGTCTTTATGCTTTTCCTTGAATATGAATCACTGAATAAATGACTGAGCAGCACAGCCTCTTCATTACTAAGACAGCCAGAGGCAGGAGAGGCACCTGGGTCTTCAGGAGATCTGAGAAGGGCTAGGAGGAAGAGGGTCTGAAAGCCAATTGATCTCAGTAAAATGTAGGAGCCTGGATGCTTGCAAAGAAATATAAATAAAAGAAATGCACAGCTCAAGTGAAGTTGCTCAAACATTAGCCTGAGTCACAGAGGAAATTAAGTACACTATCACAGCTGGAAGGCACCTAGGACAAGAGTGGGATCTATGCTGTGAACATGGGATTCCCTAAGTTGTCGTCAACACCATGACCTCAACATTGCTTTTTTTGTTTTGTTTTGTTTTTGGTAGAGACAGAGTCTTGCTCTGTCACCCAGGCTGGAGTGCAGTGGCGTCACCATAGCTCACTGCAGCCTCCAACTCCTGTGCTCAGGAGATCCTCCTGCCTCAGCCTCCTGAGTAGCTGAGACTACAGGTGCATGCCACCACACCTAGCTAATTCTTTAATATTTTGAGACAGGGTAAGCTCTAGTCCCTCAGGTGGAGCACTTGAGTGCCCCAGGCTTTGGGAAAGGCCCTGTAGCTCCCAGTGGGTTGCTTGATCTCCACCACAGCAGAAGTGGGTGGAGGGGTAAGGCAGGTTGTGCAAACCTGGAAGGCTTTGCAAAAGCCTCAGCAGAGCTCAGAAGTTGCTTTCCTGGCCACTAGGGGGAACCGCTGGGAGGAAAGTCAGGGCAAGCTGTCCAGGGCAGGAGAGCTGTTCATGGGGGAAAGGCCTAAATGATTGGTTGCTATGGCACCAGACTGGGATCTTCCCTGCCAGAGGACCCGTCCTAATCCAATAACGCAGCTTTCCTGCAGGGAGGAGTGGGCGTTCTCCCAGGTCGCTGAGTCTGGGATCCCCACAGTATTCTCTCAGCAGTTCTGTCCACCTGGGCTGCCTCACTACCATAGTCAAGCTCTCAAACTTCCCTCCATCCTGTGTGTCTGACCCACTGGCGTATGTCTCCACAAAATTCCAGCAGACAGGGAGTTCCCAGATTGGACACCCTGGATCCCCTACAGGTCTTCAAGGAAAAAAGCTTGGGCCCCACTCTGGGTGGAGACCTCAGCCTGGAGTACACACCACTGGAGAGAGGCAGCCACTTGCAAAATTATTGGCTCAAACTGCTTTCCTGGTTGAAATGGATGGGGGACGGGTGGGGAAGGAAAAGCATCTGGATGGGAGAAAGCCAGCTCTCTGGACTTTCGGGTCACTGTCCTTGGAGGGGAACCCCATGTGGAATATCCAAGCTCTGCGATCACGCAAGTTCTTCCCATTGTTCCATGTTTGCCACTGTCCCTGGGCTCATGGAAATGGACAGGCCCACAAGAAACCTGGTAGCCCGCTGATCACCAAAGGCACATGAAAGGGAGAGGGGGTGCCCCTTACCCCTTCACTGGGCTCCAAGCCTCTCTGGGTTTGATCCTTGCTAATATCTTTTTTCCTTTATCTTTTTCCTTCTCTGCTTTGCAATTTTCCTCAGTGAGACCCCTGGCAGGCTCTGGCACCTCTCTGTATTCTACATCTAAGCTGTGTCTCCTCTCCCCTCTCCTTCGTCTGCAATCCCACCTTCCCTCCATGATGGTCCTGCAACAATGTCTCTAGTCTGCCATCTTGCCCCCAACCACTAAGGTATGCTTTTCATTGCATCATGTCACCTTCTCCCACTGGCTCTCTAGAAAATTAGTCATTTGTGTGCATTGTATATAATTTATAACCAATCATTATGTGGTATGATAACAATCATATAAATCAATAAATGAATCAGGTTAACTTTAAGTTTTGTTTGAGTACAACACAAAATTTTGTGCTCTCAATTTTCCTAATTAGTTGTTTCTATAATATATCACTTGGTACAGTTTCCGCCACAGTAACTGATGCCAGGACTCATCTGGGCTTAAACAATAGGGAATTTTATTATGTTATGTAACAAAAGTACAACAGCCAACTGCAGGATGATTTGATTCAGTGGCTCTAGCCACAACATAAGGGACCCAGGATTATTCTATTTTTCTGTTTTGTTGTCTAGAGTAGTTGGCTTTATCCTAAGGACTCTTCTCATTGTCATTATAAGATGGTAGACAGCAGCAGCTGGAACAATGTGGTCTCTTGTTCATTTCTAGAGGTAGAGGGAGAGAAGACCCTGTGCAAGGATGGAATATACGTCTTTCACTTTAGTCTCATTGAGCCAACTAAAGAGTGGAAGAGAGTGCCATGTACTGATTCCTTTAGGCTAATTACTATATTATCCACCATTGGTGCTAAACATTGTGTCAGTTTCCTTTAGTCATGCAGACTATGTGGTGCAGGGATGGATACCTGAACAAAATTAGGCTTTTGGTAGCAAGAAAGAAGGGGTAATAAATGTCAGGTAGCTAGCTTGCAGTCCTTGGTTTAGTAGCTATGTGGGAAGATTATTTTTCTGAGGAATAGGTATAGGAAGAAGAAGAGCTACAGCCTAAGAATCATCTGGCAGTAGTTCATACATGTAGAAAATTGCAGGGGCACCTCTATATTTTGATCAACTTCGGACAGCACCTTTCTAAAAGTCGAAAATATTTCTGTTACCAGTATGCAAGTAGTATGAAAAAGAAAAATGGTCATGTGCTGAGTTCACAGATTACTAAATTGATGCCAGTAGTGTTGGGCCAGAAGTTACATTCCTGCTAAATTCAAAATACCCCCATTGCACACATACCAAGATTTCATTCCTTAGCTTTTCTTTCACTGTGTGTGAATGCCTTACAATGAGGCTTTTATGTCCCTCCCTCATGAAAATCAATTGCTGGTGACTCTGTCTTGTCACAGGTGGACCCATATGAACCTGAACCCCCTTGTGAGTGTACAGCCTCGGCTTCCACCTGGGATCCCACTATATTAGCAGCTTGCAACATTAAAAGTAGAATTGAGTCTGAATGATTGAAGAGTCTGCATATATCCAAATCTAAGCTGTAGTCTGCAGAGAATTGAGTAAATGATTGTTCAAGCTAAAATCCATTTCACCAAGTGGAAGAACTGATGTCATCTTATTAAAGCATACTTTGTTGAATTCCAAAGGCCAGATTTTTAGAAGATTCTGTGATCTAAGGCAATGATCTGAGTTTATAAATCCTTCAGTTGTCAGCTGCCTGTACATGTCAGCTGCCAAGGATTAGTTTAGATTACACATTCCCTGATTCATAGATCCACACCCATTGGAGTCAGTGAATGTATGAATAATGAAAGTTCATTTATTAAGTAAAAATTTATTAAGCATCTATGATATGCTAGGCACTGTACTAAGTCAAGGCCACCCCATTCTTTTTTTTATTTTATTTTTTTAAGGGGTGGAGGACTGTGAGAAGGGGTGTTCAGTTGCCTTGTCTGTTTTTGAAACAGAGTCTCACTCTATTGTCCTGGGTAGAGTGCAGTGGCATCACGTAGCTCACTGCAACCTCCAACTCCTGGGCTCTAAGCAATCCTTGTGCCTCAGCCTCCCAGGTAGCTAGGACTACAGGCACGTGCTAAAATGCCCAGCTGGTTTTTTTTCCCCCTTTCTTTTTGGTAGAGACAGGGTCTCACTCTTGCTCAGGCTAGTCTCAAACTCCTGAGCTCAAACAGTCCTCCTGCCTTGGCCTCCCAGAGTGCTAGGATTACAGGCACCAGCCACTGCGTCCAGCCAGCCATCCCATGCTTAATTGTGAATTGACATAGGTACAGTTAACAATGAAATAATCTTTTTAACATAGATATGTGCAAAGTGCTTTGGAAACACAGAGTCTAACT